>VWYN01028178.1:232108-276378 GCA_013400075.1 Hippolais icterina
ATATACAAATTTTTATATATATATATTCATAGATTTGCTTTGTTAGTAGAACACATGCACAAAATGTGAATTCCTCCAGTGGCTGTGCTCAGACACAAACTCTATTCAGCAGCTGCTCCCTGGATCCCAGTTTACCCTGTTGATGGAGGGTACCCTTACCTTGATCTAAGTACAACAAATCAATGAGGTGTTATCACAGAATCACAGAATGGTTTGGGTTGGAAGGGACCTTAAAGCTCATCCAGCTCCATCCCCTCTGCGAGGGGCAGGGACACCTCCCACCAGACCAGGCTGCTCCCAGACCTGGCCAACCTGGCCTGGTAACTGTAAGATCCCACTGGTACCAGATGTGTCCAAAACTGAAAGCTGCATAGTTCTCTTTTCCTAGGAGCTCCTCCCCTTTTGAGGCACACTGATGGAAAAGTGTCCTGAGCAGCAATTTACACCACAGGGAACAGGAATTTTATCCCCAATCCTACTAAAGCCAGAAGTCAACATGCACAACCTTTTCTTTGCAACCTCAGCTTGTTCTGTGTTGTGATGCAATGAGAGAATTGAAAAGTTTTTGTATTTGTTTGTTTATTTGTCACCAAATTTTGCTAAGGACACAGAGCCTGCTTAGGCATCCGCTGGTGGTTGGATATAGAGGTTGCCCCCTTCTGAGCTGTGTGAAATTAGGTGGGGGTTTTGGCTAATCTGTCGCTGTGCTGAGCTCTCTTGGGTGGTACAGCTGGGCCCTAAGCCAGGAAAATTCTTTCTGCTCGAGGTGGCGAGTCCAGCCTGGAAGAGGTGCTGCCACCTGCCCCACATCTGCTGCACAGCTGGGGATGTCAGCAAGGCTTGGCTTTGGACACAGTGGGGACAGAGTTGCCTCGCTTGTTCTGAAGTCTCTTTCTGCAACCTAATGCAAGTGCCATCAGTAACTCAGGGATTTTTCTGCTATTTTGCAGATCAGACAGGTATTAATCCCTAGAGATGTGCTGGGGTAAGGCTGTGATTGGTCTGGAAAGCTGAAATGGAATGTTTGGCATTTATCTGGGTGCCTCGATATCACTGACACACTGAACTCCCCAGGGGTGCTGGAAGAATTTCCTTGACTCAAGCCTGAAAAGCAAAGAAAAATCTGTTCAGACACCTGATCTGTCACCTCCTGCCTGTCCTAAACACACAACAGGGCCAAACTCCTTGTGCTGGCAGGGCTCTGAGCACCTTTCAGGGTGGTGAAGCCTTAAGTTTTATTTCCCTGTATTCCAGGCTCTGTGCTGCCCAGGGTGCAGCTCTGAGCTCACAGTCAGGGTCACTCAGCTCTCTGCACACAGCACGGACACAAAACAAATCCTTCTCCTGCTGCACACCAAGGACAACTGGGACAAGTTTTCAGGCCCAAAAGCACAAACAATGGGGGCTGAAAAGAGAAAACAAGAAGGATGGGACTGCATCACCTGGAGCTGGGATTGGACAATGAAACCCCAATGTGCAAATGGACCAAAACTTCTAAAAGCATGAGACCTGGTGACTGTTTGTCCATTTTGTGACCATTTTGGGTCCATCTTGGGTGTAGCCCTGGCTAGGCTCTCATCCTGCTCAAGGTGTATCCTAAAGGCCTTTTAATAAATATATACTGTATTCTCTAGCTCTGTCCAGTCTCCAGGTCAGCCTTCCCACAGCATCAATGGCGACCTTAAATTCGAGACCTTAAATTTCCTGGACCTCCAGGGAGAAGCTCTGCAGAGCAGTGCTCATGTAACAAGACTGTGCCCTGCCCTTGCTTCCATGAAAAGGGAATGACAAGAGCACAGGAGCCAGCAGGTACTGCTGGGATATTTTCTCCAGGCATTTGTTGGTTGTAAGGGTGTCAGGAACACCTCCACTGCTCCATCTGCCACCGAGTTTTAAGAATCTGATGTATCCCTTATCCCAGCAGGGATATCAGAGGGGAAATGGCCTCTGAGTAGAAAGGTTTTAAAAGCTGGATTTTAAACAAACACAGCACCTGCAGACAGCTCAGTGTTTCGTGCTTGGCTTTGTGCTTGCAAGCAGCCCACCCTGGGAGTGAATTTATTCCATATCGCCCATTCCTGGTGTTTGATGTTTAGCAGAGTTCTGCAAACCTGCTCGTGCACCAGGTTTTTATTAATCCTTCATTGGCTTGCTGTGCCAAGTGCTGACATTTCATTACAAATAACTGGTCCATGGAGAGCACAGGGCATTCCAAGAAGCCACGAAGGTAACTTTTATAACAAACCTAGCAGCACATGTCTGCTGGCAGAGCCCCCCTGACCGTGCTGCATTCGAGCTCCTCAGCATCTCCCTCTTGCAAACAAAACTTGGGAACGGTGCAAAAAGCGCTTAAATTCTGTGTCAGCAGTGACACAGATGGTCTCTGTCAGACCACAGGCTGCCCACAGTGTGTTTGCCTCTCACCTGCTCCGTGGCAGCGAGACAGCCATGGTGCAGCTACGGGGAGGCTCCTGCTTTTCGTTCAGGGTAACATATGAGCTCAGCCTCCTCAGCAAACACAGCACAGATGGAAAAGGCTCTGCAGCCTTCCTGCTCGGAAGGGAGCCTTTTCCACAATGCTTTTCCAGCCTGAGGGCAGCATCCTAAACACAAATAGGCTGATACACATTCCCTGTGAGAAGGGAAGGGGTTTTATGGAGTCAACAAAAATATGAGGCCACAACAGGAGGAAACGGCCTCAAGCTGCACCAGAGGAAGTGTTTGAACCCTGGGCACTGAGAATTTTAGACTTTCTGTGCTGACAGGCACTGACCCCCAAGAAAATATTGCATTTCACCTGAGGCCGTGGAGAAGGCTTCCAAAATCGAATGATAGAACTGGGATTATGGGTGTGTAGTTTGAATAGAAGTGTGTGACATCCCATAGCGAAAAACTTGGAGTTTAAGGTTTTAGAATATAGTAATAGATATAAAGCAAGATGGAGGTTTTAGGGCAGAGGCCAGTCCTTCTTTTTCACCTTCTTCTTCATGAGTCTGCGTGGTATTTTGTAATTGGGTAGAAAAGTCCACATTGTGGGCCAGGGGTGGTTGGTTATTGAGTTAAAAGTAAAAACAATTTATGTGTCATTTCTTAATTGGACAGTTTATCCTTAAAAGGCCTTGTAGAGAGAGATACAGCTCCATTTTTAGTTTGTTAACTTGTAGTGTTGTAGAACTCATGGTTTGTGAGACTGTAACGTAGATAAGAATTAATAAACATCTGAGTTCGAACAAGAAACTCCATCTGAGCATTTAATCCTGACTCTGGCAAAAAGAAGATAAAATGCAACAAGGAGGTTAAGATTGAATCTAAGGAAAAAATTCTTCATTGAATGAGTAGTCAGGCACTGGAACATTTCCTGGAAGCTGGTGGAATTGCCATTCCTAGAAGTGTTCAAAAGATGTGTGGCACTTGGGGACACGGATTAGTGGTGGACTTGCAGTGCTGGGTTAACATTTGGACTCAGTGATCTGAGAGGTCTTTTCCAGCCTTAATGATTCCATAAGATTCATGGAATCTTATTTCTGTGATAAATGGAACGCCAAGGAAAATGGCCCAGCTCACATAAAGCACCTCCAGCAACAACCCTGGGATCCTCCCATTATGTATGGATGCAGTTTAGGTGTAAGCAGCAACAGGACACACAGATCTAAACCAGGGAACGAGAGATTTTATCTGAATTTCCAGCACACAAACCCAGCATGGGCCTGCTTGATGGGGATCCCAGACAGGAACCATTTATCATGGTTGTGTCCATCCAGGCTGCAACACCAGGCAGATTTTTATCAGTGTTTCCTCTTGCCACCTGCTTTGCTGCTGGTCACAGCAAATACTCCTCACTCCTTGCTCACTATAGGATTTCCACTCAGGCTGCAAGGATAAAACTGAACCCAAGATGTGCCGTGCACGGATCAGGGAACTGGGACAGCACATCTGACTGCAGCTGCTGCCACAGTTTGGTCCTTTCCCCTACAAACATACTTCTGGATATGGGAATAAACAGGGCAATTTCATATTTTTGTTCAATTCTGTTGTTTCTAGAGGACTCGAGGGTGGGTCCCAGAAACTGTGTCTGTGATAATCCTGCAGCTCTGGAGCCTCCCTATTCTCCCCTCATACCAGCTCCTGTGTGGTGAACAATAAATATACATTTTATATACAATATAAATATGGGCAGATCCACAGACCAAAGCTCCCTGACAAAATTTTTCATTCAAGGGGTACTGAATGAAAATAGAACTTCAGAGTCAGCTGTCTGATCTCTCTATGGGCTGGAATTGAGGTGCTTTAATCACTAATGATTTTTATATCAAGCATAAAGTAGAAAAAAAGAAAACAAACCCAAAATCCACTGAGTGTGGATGGCAGCACACAGAGAACACAGGCCCACAAACTGAAAGGCAAAGTGTGAGTATGGAGGGAAGCACGAGACAGTGGTCATGGGTTTTAGACCTGAGAGACACAGAGCCAATAAATCAAGAAGGAAAGGAGCCAAGAGCTCCAGAAAGTGTGAGCAGAGCAGACAGGATTGACTGGGGTGTCGGGTCTGTCTGGGTTCGTGCAGAGTGAGGGGTTGAGTGAGGGATGCCACACCAGCTGCTCACTTCAGGGAAGGACACAAATAGATCCAGAGCTGCCTGGCATTAGCACCAGCCTTTACAAATGAGCAATCCAAGCACTCTGCTGAAAGCCCAGCACTCCGTGGAATTCCAGTCCCTGTCCCTGCCAACAGCCTGTCTTGCCTCTGGCTCTAAATGTCAAGACTCAAGGGACCAGGTAACACATGGAAAATGAACTGGAACAGAGAGAGCAGCCAGTGCCATTTTCACCACTCTGCTGTGGAGTGCTCCCAAGGGATTTGTCCTTGCATGAATCCCTCCAGTCCCAGGGGGCAGCAGCCCTCTTGGGAAGGTCAGCACTGGGGGTTTCACATGAAGGAGCTGTGTTTGTTGGGAGCAACACAAGAACGACGTGTGATGTCAGCCTCCACAGCCACTTTTCCATCTGCATCAGCGGAGTGTGTCACTCCAGGTCCCACTGCAGCCCTAAGGATGTGTTGGAAAGATTCCTCCCTCTGCCTTGGCACCGGGACAGGGAGAAGGAAAACACCAGGAGGGAGGTGAGCACGAGTGAGCTGGGACAGGAGCTGGCTCCAGTTTGACACCAGCACCCCACTGCTCTGTGACAACTCCTTCTGCTGAGGTCATTTTCCATTGCACACACATCCAAGGGCAGATCCTCGCTCCAGCCTCCTCCAGAGCTGCCTGGATCTGCAGTCATGGTGAGCCTGAAATGGCACTGGGAAAACACCAGTGTCCTCAGGAATATCACCCAGTCTAACCCATTCAAGGGGATGCACCATGCTGCCCTCCCTGCTTCCCTCTTACACCTCTGTGTGTGTGCTCTCACAATCTCACATTTTTCACCTTTTCAAGACAAGAGCTGAAAAGTCTGGAACCAAAATCGTCAGGCTGAGGGGAAAAAAAAAATCACATTTCCCGTGTTGTCAGCACCTAAAATAGTCTGGATTGGGATTTATGCAATGGCACCAACAGCTCAAAAATGTGTGTGTAGTCACACGCAGCATGTGCACAGTCACCACACAGCATGGCAGCTCGAGGAGATGGAGATTGATTTAAAAAGCATTGGGAAAACCTGCTCAGCTTTGGTTTTCCTATACACAACTGGAGCCACAGGAGGCTGTGGCCTTTTAAAAGCTGAGAAGATGCACATCAGCTCCAGATGTTGCTGCAGGTCTGAGCTAGAACCTGAACCTACAGGATACCCTGGAATTCCAGGGTACTCTGGAATACTGAAATAAGAATTGCAAACTTGGCTTTGTCTCCTGTGGTGTCATGGGCTTGATGAGAATATCACAAGTGGAATCAAACATCTCAGCTCTATCCCTGCAGAACATCTGAATTTAAAGACAGATGTATTTTTGCCAGAAAACTCTTTTTTTTTTTTTTGGAACATGCCATTTCTAATTAATTTTTATTTCATCATATCTCACTGAGCTCCAGCTTAATTGCCTTTTGGTACTGACAGTTTGCAAAGACAATTTGGAAGTAGATAAATCTCTTGCAGTTGGTTCTGAAACTGAAGAAACAAGAAATAGCTTTGAGTCAATTTTAGATTTGAACAACTTTAAAAATGAATGATTACCACAGATGAGACTTTTATTGTGGAGCAGAGGATTTGTGAACTCAGACAGTTCTTACTGTTTCTTCCTTGAATATATATATAACCTTCCGTGACATTTTTATGGCTTGATATTTGCTGAAAGAGAATCAACTGACACAGTTACATGTATTCCAAAGAGCCTCGTTAGGACACATTCCCTTCCCTGCACAATTTTAATGACACCAGACCTGTGGTATTTAACTGCTGTGTCCGTGCAATCTGGAGCAGGAATTGGATTTTCTGACATCAGCAAGACCACTCTGGGGAGTTTTTGGTGGAAATCAGTCCTGCTTGACGGGATGGGCAGGAGGATAAAGCTGGCAGAGAGACAGAGAGGGAGACTGGAAAGCAACCAAACTTTTGACAGGAGTTTTTGATGTAGACGCTGGGGCAGGATGTTGGTTGTGTCCCTCCTGTCCCAACCCCAGAGCCACCCTCAGTGCTGACAAACGAGAGCTCATCCTGAAAAGAAATCCTCATGCAAAAATCCTGCTCATATTATCCTAAATGGGCACATTCTGATGGAATAGGAGGGGAAAAAAAAGCCCTGAGCACACACAAGACACTTGGGTCATCTCATGGAAACCCAGGGATTCCGGGGTCTGTATAAGAAAACTGAGTTTTCCTTGCATGAAGACACATCCTGTACCAACAGACAGATCCTGGGATAGCTTCCTGCAGCTCTCCGTGTGAAGGAGGTTGTCCTGGCTCTTGTTTGCTGCTGGAATTGTTTGTATAAGGGCACTTGGCACCTGGGAAATGTGGCCACTATTCCTCAAGTTATTGGCAGCTGCCTCAGAGACAGCATTTCCACTGAAGCTCCAGACTCTCAAGCTAAAATTCACCTTTGGGTGAACAAAACCCTCCTCTCCTCCTGTCAGTGTGACCACACATCGAAGTTGAGAGAGCTGATGTGGAAACACCTTTGCAAGGGCTGCTCCTCCCTCTTCTGAGGGTGGGAGAGGCACACAGGTGTTTTTCCAACCATCCACACAGGCAAATGTCCCCTTTGGAGCTCTGCCCAGATCCCACATTTCTTCCACAATTTTGGGGAATTTGTGCCAGATACCTGGGAGCAAGGCTTAGCACATCATTCCTAGAAGGGGAATGGAGTGTGGATATCTGGGGCTGGTGTGAGCCCTGCCACAGAAGTGCCAAGAGCAGGCACATTGCCCAAAACATTATTAATTTTACAGCCAATCAGTTTTCAATGTAATTCTTTCTTGCTGAACTGTAATTTATTTGTGATAACAACAACTTCATTTGGCTGAATGGCTTTTTAATGCTCCTAACTATAAAAAAAGAATTAATTTTACCACGTGTCACCCCTCATTGTCAGCTCAGCAGTGGATTATCCTGGCTTGGATTTATTCCTCCAGGGCCTAAGTGTGGATGTGGGATAATGACCAGATGGTTTACCTGAACAATAGAGATCCACTAGAATAGAGGGAGAGGATTACTTCCCTGTGTGCTTTCAGTTATCTGCAGGATTGAGGACTTTTTTGTCACAGCATCCATCACTGACAGGCACCAGAGAGCTGGAAATTAAGCACATGGAAATAATAATCACAGAGTAATGGCCTCCTGGCTGGGCTGAGCATCTGCTTTGCTTCCAGCTCAGCTGGTGAAAATTCATCTGACTGAATGCAGGCATCTCGAAGGGAGTGGTGCCTCTGAGTTTGTCCTCCTGCCTCCCCAAACAGCAGAGTCTGGGGGCTGCTCGTGCATCTCTGTGCCCAGGGACTCTTGTTGCCTCTATTTTGGATTATTCTAGGTCTCCTAGAGCTGCCCCTCAGTGAGGCAGCTCCTGGCCTGGCCCAGGAGGGATAAGCAAGGGCTCCCCTGGACTCCTATCCCAATCCAGACGTGCCAATGATGTGACTGGGCTCTCTGTGTCTAAGAAAACCTTTCTCTATTCCAGAGCCCACACTGTGGTGGGATAAACCCAGAATGAGCAGCTTTTATCTGGAAATTGCAGGTAAGAGGAGGAGCCCCAAAGCCCAGCTCAGCCTTGCTGCAGATAGAATCACAGAATCAGGTTGGAAAAAGCTTTGGAGATCACTGAGTCCAACCTGTGACCTAAACCCACCTTGTCACTTGTCGTTGTGGGACACGAAATAAAGGTGATTGACTGAAGTAACTCTTCAGAAGGATGAAGAGAAACAGAAGGCTTTATTTACAATTCATCAAGTTCTTTTTATAACATGCTGCACTAAAAGGCACATTATTGGTGCACAGTGTTGGCACCTCTCAAATTCCATTGGTTAAATTACAGAAATAGCAAACAACAGCTGGTGAGAGGTTGTTATGAGAAAAGGAATATTGTTTACTTAAATGTTATGAGAAGAGGTAGTTATTTTCAGAAAGATGTTTTGANGGTTAAATTACAGAAATAGCAAAAAACAGCTGGTGAGAGGTTGTTATGAGAAAAGGAATATTGTTTACTTAAATGTTATGAGAAAAAGGTAGTTATTTACAGCAAGATGTTTTGAGGAAAGGAAAACAGTTGAAAAGTTTCCCTTGGGAAGGGAATTGTCAGCAAGCTGAAATTCTCTCAGGCTCAGAAATATTGAGCCCACAGTCACCCAGACCGTGGCACTCAGTGCCATGCCCAGTCTTTCCTTGTGAGAAATGGGTTTGTAGAGGATTCTCAAAGCCTGACTGAAAGGTCACAGAGTCTTGTGCACCTGTGTGCAAGCTCTGAGGTAAGGTGTGCTGACTTAGAAGGGCCACAGGATAGAGAAGACATTGTTGGGAGAGAAATTGAGCTGGAAACAAGTTTCAAACGATGGCTTTGCAAACAGACCAGAGATTTTTGAGAATTAGAACTGTGGAAGATGCATTGTAGTGAGACCACGTGGGGTAAAATAACGGGTGATTGGTGTTAGAAGTGTTGGCAGCGTTGTGTGGCAAAGGCTGAAAAACATTTATAAGGTATTGTAAATAAGAAATGGCTTGGCTTCTGATAGAATGGTGTTGAGTTTTGCATCTTTTGTGTCTCACCATTCTATGAGATTGATAATGGAATAAAATCTTTAAAAACACCTCTCAGTTGCCTCTAGTCTCTGTAGAGCTGGGTTTTTCTAACATTTCCTTAAACACCACCAGTGATGGTGACTCCACCACATCCCTAGGAAGCTCATTCCAATATCTAATGACTCTTTCTGTGAAGAAATTCTTCCTAATGTCCAACCTAACCTCCACCTTGGCACAGTTTTAAGGCTGTGTCCTCTTGTCCTGTTGCTGGAGAAGAGGCCAACCCTCACCTGGCCTCAACCAGTCTCCTGTCATGGATTTGTAGAGAGTGAGAAGGTCACCCCTGAGCCTCCTTTTCTCCAGGCTGAGCCCCCTCAGCTCCCTCAGCCTCTCTTTCCCAGACTAATCCATCCATTCATGCCTTTTTATCCCAGTTCCTCCCTCAAAATTACTCTTTATTTACTGTAGTTCTCATCTCAGGCAGGTGCTGTTCCTGGAATAATCTTCCCATGGTTTCCAGTCCCAGCAAAAGGAAAAAACCTCCGTCCACACTGCTCCTTCTCACCCATTTTGGCAGTGGAGTACTCAGGTCTAACCACTGCAGGATAACTGGGTGTCTCTGCCAGCTGCAAAATGGACAAAATGGCAAAGGACTTGAGCAGTGAATAAAATCAACTGGGATTTGCCATCACTTGGATCACACCCTGAATACTCCAGGTGCTCCTGGGGCATTGCGCTGTCCAAGCAAACTTAGCTGACCTCAAGCACTGCAGATGCACCCCCAGAAGTCCAGTTCTTGTCCTTTTTCTAAAAGCAAGGCTGTTCTTTCTCCCTTATATCCCTCAGATATTCCTGTCTGAAATGTGTGCAGTTAAAACCACAAACATCAACAAAAACATCTGCTTTGGCATTGCCCTTAGCAGCAAAGCACTAAGTGTAATTAAACATTAATGCTTCTCTTATAAATCCCCCTATATAAAAATTAATTTACTTAACAGGGAGATTAGAAGCTTCAAGAAAGCACAGGTTGTTGTTAGTCCTGATTCCTGTCTTTCCCTTATCTTCTCTTTACACAGCAGATGAAAATGGCTGAAAATTAACCTTGCAAGGCTTGTCTGGTTCTTCCCAGGCCAAGAGATTGCCTTTTATTTTGGTTCCAGGCATGGAGCCAGGCTGTGATCCTTTTTAAAGGCTGTTTAGCCAAGATAAGTCATGTTTCTGAGTGGTAACACTTTCAAAAGATTTACGTCCTGTAAGACCTTAAATCAAATTTTCACTTGTGACTTACAAGTGTGGGAGTGGAACATCAATTTACAACAATGTCCTGGGCCCCCAAAATCGGATTCAATCATCAGGAGTCAAGTCCCTTTGAAGATCTGGGTCCTGCACATGCTGATATTCCAAGGATTTGACCCACCAGCAAAATCCTGCATGCTGTGTGCCCTGCCTGGGTGTTAATGTTCCTGAGCACAGCACTGGGGGGTAAACAGAAAGCAATTTATCCCCCAGGAAAGGAGAAATTCAAAGCACCTCCTGTTTACTCTCACTGTCTCCTGAGAGGCAAAGACAAGCACTCAGACAGGTGTGGAGCAGGTGATGAAGGAGAGAATTTGCATAGGAGCCTTCAGGCTCCCAAGTGACAGTGTCATCATTAAAAACAAGATGCTCGCCATTCCTCAAAATTATTTACTCAAGGTTTGAATGCATTTATCATACTGATTTAGTGGGAATGGTTTCAAAACATTTCACAAACAGTAGATGTGGACTGTGGGCCAGATTAATTTCTCTGCTGGGGCAATTTGCATTGGGAAAACTTTCTCAGCAAACTTTGCTGCCTCCCCTTTTGTTTCAATCTCATTCATCTTTTGCCTGTTTGTTGAAATTAAATTGCATCTTTAAAAAACTGTAGGTGAGAAATGTACACCGTGACTCATTTGAGGAGACAAATTAGGTATTTCAAATATTTGTGGTCAGCTTGAAAGTCCAGAGGTGCAGTTGTGTGAATTGGGAAGGATTTGAGAATTCATCTCTGTGGTCCAGGTCTCCTATGGCGGGAACTAAACATCTTTGCCTTTGCTTAGATGGCAAGACTTGGATTTTAAAGTCACAAGTTGCTCCTCATAATGTGAGTAAATAAATCCCATCGTGAATAATAATCAAGCCAAAGTGTGGAATTCCTCAGGAGCTTGACAAGGATGCTGCATCTGCAATGCCAGACTGCCAGGAGGATGTGTTGACAGCAGGTGACTTCACCAAGGTGATTTTTCATACTCCTCTGTGGGGATACTGGGAAAATTGAGACTTTAATTAGGCCAGATGTGAAAAACTGAGGTCGTTTAAGGCCACGCATCCTTGTTTGAATCATAAAATCACAGAATGGTTTGGGTTGGAAGGGACCTTCAAGATCACCCAGTTCCACCCCCTGCCATGGGCAGGGACACCTTCCACCATCCCAGGGTGCTCCAAGCCCTGTCCAGCCTGGCCTTGGACACTGCCAGGGGTCCAGGGGCAGGCACAGCTCCTCTGGGCTGTTTCAGAGGTCTCAAATATCTGGTGTATTTCAGGTTTCCATTGAGAACCCTGGTGTCCATTGAAGAAAATGGGGGGAGGGCTCTTTGTGTTATTTCTGGAAAGTATTAACATGGAAGTTTAAGATGTGGGACACTCCAAGGCCTTGCTGCTGTAAAACCCTGAGGCAAAAAACAGAATCAGACCACAGGAACACTGTTGTGACCTTTTCTCTGCAAAACAGCAGGAAAAATCCAGATCCCTTTTCATACCTTTCTTATATGTTTTGCGTTTATTCTTATAAACTGAGCCACAGGCTTGAAAAAGTTTCTCTGTTGTCCTGCCAGTACTTGCAAAATAGATCAATTCTACACTAGGGACTGCAAGTTTTGGCCCTAGTAGATGACAAATAAAGACATGTCCCTCTTTCATGTGTCTATCAGACAGACTGGCTGAAAGATTAGCACTTTTTAATAGGGTTTTTTCTGTTTTTTTTTTTTGGTCTTGCCTCAAATCACAAGCACTTTGGGAAGAGCGAGTGAAACACTTCATGGCAGGGACTGGGACAAAAAAAACCCCTGCCACTCCCCTACCTCTTCAAAACCACAAAGAGACCATGCAGGCAAAGCCGAATATTCTATTTGTTTGTTTGTTTTTGCCTAAAAAGGAAAAGCCAGAGTATCTCTGCAGTCCAGTAATGACTTTTACATGGAGCAGCTGGGAGCCAGAGGGCAGTGATGCAATGGACACTGGAAGGATCAGGTCAGCAGCTGGAGCACTGACACCTCTGGTGGCTGGCAAGACAAATGTGGATGTGATTGCTCTGCCCCCCGACTGTCGGAGGGATGCCGGGGCAGTGTGTAATGCAGGAGCCTGGCTCTATTAACTCAGGGCTTTGCCCTTTTCTGGGTTATCACAGTCAAAATTACAGCTCCCAAGGCAGTACCCCCAGGCTGCCTGGCTTTGGGATTTACTGCTTGAGACAACACTTGCCAGGCTGGGGAAAAAAAAAAACCACCCAGCTTTTTCCAAATCTCTGTGTGACTCCTGGTTTTATAGGGCTGGAGTAGAGCTGCTCCAGCCTCAGTCGCTTTGTGTTTTAGTTATCACTGGGTTTTATGAGTGCAGAATGTTTTCCCATTTACTGGATGCTCTGCCTGGAATGCAGGGATGGATTCTTTATTGAGCACAGCAACACCCCCCTGCAACTGCTGATGTGGTGTTTGCCCAGGGATGAGGGGATGGGCCCCAGCTGTGTCCCTCCATCCAAAGCAGCCCCAGCTTTTGGAGGGATCCTTCTTTTTCCTGGGATGTGCAGAACTGCAGCAAATCCTGTCAGGGCTGACCTCTGTGCCTCTCAGATGGGAAATCAGGGCCCATTTCACTGCTCAGATTTTGGAAGGTAGCTTGCAGGGCAATGGTTGAACCCCTCACAGAATCACAGGAACATTTAGGCTGGGAAAGACCTCCAAGATGATCAAGTCCAACCTAATTCCACAGTGCCCAAAAATCCAAATCCCAAAGCGTCACTTCCACTCGTTTTTTCAACACTTCCAGAGATGGTGGCTCCACCATTTGCCTGGAGAGCCTGTTCCAAAGCCTAAGCACCTTTCAGTGAGGGGAGAGTACAATATTAACCCCTCTGATGGCAAACCAGAGGCTTCAGCTCCTGTTTCTGTGCACGTCTTTAATCACCTGGGTCACGAGCTTATCAAACCAACGTTTTGGGGATACTTCCAAAATCCAGTTAACTCAGCCCATTCCTGGGGCACATTTATCCATTGATCAAGGGATGTCTCTCAGCTCTTCCTGGAGTTGGCACTGACTGACACCAGGATCTGCAGCTGATGAGCAGAACTTGGCTGGGAGCAAGGCAGGACAATTGCCCCATCACTGCCTCACATAAAACACAATTCTAGGGAAACTAAAGTTTCCTTTCAAATAAAAATCACATTGTTCTAAGCCAGTCCCACTGCAATGACCAATTTCCAAGAACTAGATGACATTGAAGTCCTTTTTCTCAGGCAATCCTTCCCCAGCTATAACAGCACAGCCTTTGCTGCTGAGTTGGGCTTTTTTTCCCCTTTAATTGGCCTACCTAGGGGTTGAATAATCTGTCATCTTATATTTCCTGTGCTCAAATTCGACTGGGGTTGGCAGGCAACTATTTTACAATGCATTCTGTCTTGCTCCTGGACTGGCTGGGAAGTATTTGAAGGTCCTGAAGCACACTGGGGAGCCGGCTCACCTTGTATGATGACAAAGAAAGAGCAATTATCTCCAACTGAAGCTGCAGGCAGGAGTGAAAAATAAATACAGACTATAGAAAACATGCCAAGGAACCCACTGAGACGATGGAAAACTTTCTTTTAAAGGAGCAGATTGGTTATAGAGCATCATCTCCCTCCAGTGCTAAAGAGAAAGAGAGAGCACAGATTGTGGTTGGTAATTTTTTGGGGAGGGAAAGACTCCAACTTTTAATTGGGATAACATAAAATGGCACACTGTGGGTTTCTGCTCTGTGAATGCTGCAGGAGAAATGATGAACAAGTCACCTCCATGCCTGATCCCAGCACAGCCTTCCCTTAAATATGTGGGAATGGGAAAGATGGATTCCATCCTGTGGGAAGGAATCCTGCCCGTGGACTGCAAGGGAATGGCTGAGCCAGGGCAATCTGGGCTTCTCAGAGCTCCCAACTCACCTGCTGGAAAGGGAATCCTTACCTCAGAGTAAGGACTTTTGTTATGGTGTGGCTGGGCACAGCTCCTGGGATGGAGGTTGTTGTTTTTTCCATGATTTTTTCCCAGCAGGATCAGATACCAGCAAGTCTCCCAGTGCACAAATGCCCCAGAGACCCCACAGAGAAGAAGCCTGGTGGGCTCAATTTTTGGCACAGTTGTGTTTCTGCTGGCAATTCCACCGGGAACGTGTTCCACCCTGGGGTGAATTGGCTCCCACTGGCTCTTCAAGCATTCACCATAAGCAAAGGCCACAGCTCTGAAGAAGCTGAATGTGGTATTAACATTCTTTAAGAAGGGAATTAGAACAGTTGTTTTCCTTGGAAATTATTTACAAACGATCACCAGGTGGGGATTGGTCTCTACTCCCAGATAACGAGCGATAGGGTGAGAGGAGATAGCCTTAAGTTGAGCTATGAGAGATTTAGGTTGGATATTAGGAAAAATTTCTTCCCTGAAAGGGTGGTCTGGCATTGAAAGAGGCAGTGGTGGAGTCACCATCCCTGGAGATGCTCAAAAGCTGTGTGGATGTGGCATTTGGGGACAGGGTTTAGTGGTGAGCAGGGCGGTGTTGGGGTAATGGTTGGACTGGATGATTTTTAGGGTCTTCTCTGACCCTAACAATTCTATGATTCTGAGATTTTGGGGGCACAAATCCTGCACAGCTGGGATCTCAGGAACTCATTGCCACACAAATAAATTGCAGTGATATCAGCACAGTCAGCTGGTCAGAACATGGTGCTGATATCACCAGGGTCACAGTTCCATCCCCATAGGGCCGTTCTGTGAAGGGTTGGACCTGATGATCCTTCTGGGCCCCTTCCAACTCTGAATATCTGAGCGAAATCCGTGAAAAATCTGCTGTGAGACTTCTGACCTCTCTGTCCTGGTGCTGGGATGACATCTCTGGTGAGCAAAGGTTAAACAGATGATATGGACAGACCCTGGACTCCCTTACACTGAAAATGTGTCTGATCCACCAATATCCAATACAGAATTAAACCTTCTGAAATGCAACATTTTCTTGCTGCCCCTTCCCTTTTTTAGTTTTTCCTCAAAAGCCAGCAAGGCTGATTACGTTTTCAGGTGAGCTCAGGGCAATATCTCTCAGTGTCCAGAGTTCAGCCAGTGTTTGGACAACGCTCTCAGGCACAGATTGTTGGGGTGTCTGTGCAGGGCCATGAGTTGGACTCAGTGATACTTGTGGGTCCCTTCCAACTCAGGATATCCTGTGGTTCTGTCATTCTCTACATCTCTCACCACATCCAGGTTGAACAGAATGGATTCTGCCAAATGAACGTGAAAAATTCCCACAAGGTCCCAGAGACTGAGGAGGTGTTTCTGTACCTGCAGCCTCCAGGTGTGCTCTGAGGGCAGCACCCAAGAGCAGCAGGGGAAGAGCCAGGCTGACCTGGTGCCACGAGGCAGCAGGAGGGGATTGCTTCCCTTGAAGCAGTGTGAAATCAGATTTCCTGAGCTAAGTTTCACACCCAGCAAAGTGCAGAGCAGATGGCAAGGCCCGTGTCTCTCAAGGCAGATCTATAAATTATGACCTCTTGGCTCATTAGAACTGCCTGGTAATTCTGTTGCCCTCTTAATCTGTGCCAAGGGAAATAGATGCTAGAGATGCAAAACGTGCAAAACACTTTCTCTTTCTGCAATTGCTGAGCAATAAATATTTCATCTGCTGGAAGGGAGGAAAAAGGTAGGAAGAAATCTGTGGAATTCCCCTGTTCTGGATGATTAAGGCTCAAGCTTCTTGTGTTCTTCATCAGATTTGTGGATATTCACTCTGAACACGTTCTCTCTGTGAGCTCAGACACAGAGGACAGAGGGGGATGAGTTTGTTTGTAGGTATTTCTTGTCTGACAGACGCAGAATGTCTTACATGCTACCTCTGGGCAAGCTTCCCAGATAACATCAATTAGCCAGCCTGGGTGCCACAAAAGAAAATTAAACCTTTTAATTCACTCCGTGTTGGGGAAAAAAAAAAAAAGAAAAAAAAAGAAAAAAAAGAAATAGAAGTATGTACATCACTGTGTAATTATTCTGGTTTAGTGTCTGTAGGTTCACCGTGACCGAGCAGAAAAAATGATCAGTTCTCAAAAGGGCAGATTTTTCATATGCTGAAGATGGCCTTTCAGTGAAGAAATTTTATTATGGGCTAATCCTTTCCAGCAGCTTGAGGTGGAAAGAGATTCCCACTGGTAAGAAGTTATGGAAGTTCACAGCATTAAAGGCTGGATGGAGGATGTGGGTCCCCTATAAATAGTGCAGGACGTAGGACTGAACTTGCCATTTCCTGCAGTGGAAAGAACTTTTCTTTCTCAATGCACCACTGAGAACAGTTCAGCCCACTAATTTAATTAGAAGGGAATTTACAGGCAATTTTAGGTCTAAGATGAAATCCTGGCCCCACTGAAGTCAATGGGAATTTTGCCACTAATTGCACAAGGATTTTACTCCATGGCTTTGTGCAGAGATGGAGGGAAAGGGAAAAGTGGGAGAGAAAATTAGTGAAGTCTTTGTCGGCCTTTATGGGAATTTAGCTTGGTAACTGAGCCTGAGTGAGCTGGGGTGTGAGGACAGCTCTTAAACAGGGAGAAATTTCTCCACTGAAAGGCTGGGCAGGCATTGGAACAGGCTGCCCAGGAGGGTGGTGGAGTCATTATCCCTGGAAGTGTTCAAAAACATGGATGTGGCACTTGGGGACAGGGTTTGGGGGTGAACATGGTGCTGGGTTAAGGGTTGGACTCAATGGTCTGAGGTGTCTCTTCCAACCCCAGTGATTCTACACCTCTGTGATTCTAAAGTGTCCCTAAGCCCTCTGCCTGCCCCTCACCATCCCTCCCAGGAGAAAGGAATGTCAGAAACTGGAGCAGCCTTTGTTAATATTTAAGATCAGAGAAGAAGCCTCCAAGCCCTGGTTATAGCTCTGCTGATCAGAGCCTCAGCGTGTGGTAATTTCAGAGGGGCACAGAAGGTCCCACCCAGCCATTGCTGTCTCTAAGGAGACAAGAAATGAGACTGTCTTTGCAAACTCTGCTCCTGTCATGCAGCAGAAACAAAGATTTTAATTTTACTTCCCTGCAGGAAAGCTCTGATTTAAATAAATCAGAGGTGTACATTAAAGAAAAAACACCCCCTCCCCTTCCACAGCTACAGAAAATTTGCTTCAATAACAAATCTGCATAAAACTGGGAGATGCTGTCATGCCTGATAGATGATCATGGGACAGCCCAATTGCATTACCAGGAAGGCAGCAAACATTCTTGCTCTCCTTTTTAAAATAAATTACACCCTATTAATACATGTTTTGCTTCCATGATAATGCCAAAAATGAAATTACTGGTCCTGCATCAAAACACATCAAAGCTAAATGTGCTCATTTTCTCTTGCAGCTGTTGGATGCTCCCAGCTCTTCAAAGACCATTTCCTGGGACTTCTTGAGAGCCTCTTCACAGTGAGTCACCAACAATCATCTTGCTTCCCCTGGAGATGTCTGCTAGAAAGCAGAATTTCGGGGAAGCTGCTGAGCTGAGGGAAGTTTTCACAGCTTCCTCACAGACCTACTGCTGTTATTCCCCCCAAGCTCTCAGGCAAAAATGCACCACAAAGGCCATGAGAGGATGGGGCCAGCAAAGCCTCTCTCTGGCCTCTGCGACCTCAGGATTAGCAGAAATCATGGAAAATAAAGTAACTGAGGAGCCATGGCTTTTAAAATTGCCTTAACTAGTCAAATTCCCTGAGTTTTTCCTGTGTGCAGCCCAGGGTGATGGGGAGCCTGGTGTGTGGATGCCCTTACAGTGGGAAAACCCAAAAGAAGCTGTTCATGGACCTGCTGTACCTGGTGACCAAAGAGTTCTCTGAGGTTATAAAGACCAAAAATCCATTTCACAGCTGTTTTAGAGCAATTGAACAGCAATTCTGCAGGCCCAAAAGCTGAGCCTCTGGGATGTTTGAACGCTGATGCTGGTTATCAGGCAATGCTACAGGAGAGAGTCCAGGTCAAAGAGAGGCCAGAAAAAATGTGTGCAGCCACATATAACAGGTCACTTCTTTGGGGTTTGTTTCTTTAAATGAGTCAGCTCAAAACTACAAGCCAGGTGTAAAACACAGGATAATAAAAATGTATGTGAAAAAGGAACCAAGCACTTCTGTGGAAGAGGCACAGGGTTGGAAAACTGGAGTTGGCAGCTTTATGGTCACCCTGGTCCTTTCTTTTTCCAGAAGGAGGACATGAAAACACAAAGTGTCTTCCATCACTGAAGTCATTTCAGGAAAACTGGGAAGGGTTTGAAGACTTTTTAAGAAAATTGCAGCCACTGCCAAGCCACGCTGTCACTGGGGTTCATTATCTGCAATATTGGATCACAAATCTAATCACAAATCAAAGATGTCAAAGGCCCACAGAAGAGCAGTCCTATGCCACAAAAAAATAATCAATCCTTGGACAAAAAAGCAATCTGGATCATATTTCTATGATACAGTCAGAGCCTTGGATGCTAAGCAGTAGGAATAAATGAAATAAATCAATAAAAAATCAGAGCTCTAGTCATTCTCTTCTGGCCCACTTTGAATTTGGATTACAGCAGAGGGAGTGGGGGTGAGAGAGGAGCAGGGATAATTACACAACCCCTTCCCAATTCTCTGAGCATCTCCACTCAAGTGACAAAACGGGACCACTTGTGGAATCCAACCAGAAGCCATTTGGGCCACAGAGCTGTGTTGTCTCCTGGCACCTCCTAATTACTGTGGTCCCAGTGGTACATAAATTGTGATGGTCACCAGCAGGGGACTTCTTTCAGACACCTTCCATTGAATATTGCTCCAGCCTTTCCCAATCAATAGGAAATAGGATCACAGAATGGTTCTTTGACCATGAACCATTTGATTTCTTCCCAAATACACTGCAAGAACAGGTGACAAACTGCACAATGCCAGCCCAGAGCAGAGGGAAGGAGAAAAGAGGTCACTGCAAGATGGGAGAGGCAATTTCAGGTGGACAGAGCTGTTATTTGGGGTTTTTAGCTGCTCCTATGGGTTAATACTTGAAAACCGTCATTCTTGCATGTGTTGGCATTTTTGCATCCAATGGGATAATTTACTGGTCTAATTAATGAAGATATAATCAGTTAGATGAGCTGGGAAATTAAGACTCATAGTCTAAAAGTCATATTTAAGATTCAGTGGGTGATGCTGTCAGGGGCTCAGGTTTGCCACGTGCAGGAGGTGAGGCAGTTTGGAGCTGCAGATCCTGGCAGCAGGAAAATTCTGGATCTTTCTCCATAGGATGATTCGGGATCATGAAAAAATAAGGTTAATGGGAAGAGGTCAAGGGCTGTGGGTAGGGAAAAAAACCCCCCTTCTATTATTGCTGATTCAGTATATTCCAGCATTAAAAACCCCCAAAAATTGATTCCCCAGGGAAGCAGCAGCTGGATTGTCACATCCCCTCAGAGGGGACACAGATCTGTTCAGGTGTCTCACTTCATGCAGAGCATGCAGGAGTGGTGGCAGCTCATTTCCTTCCCCCTGAACGCTCCTGGCTGCATTTTATTGCTGTCCCTCCACCTGGAGCATTTGCAAATGCATGAGGGGCTGAGGAAGCTCCAGCCCCGGGGCAGGTGAACCCGTTTCACCCGGACATCAGGAAGCAATAAGGATGGTTCTCCCCTTGCACAGGAACAGATTTCTTTCACCAGAGAGGCATCATCCCCTCTAGAGAGAGATGCCTTCATTAGCTGCCTCTGCTCAGCTTGACACATTTCTAACAGCCAGAAGAACAAGGAGCTTCCAGCTACAGGGTCTCAGCTGGTGTTTGACACTCAAAGCATGTAAGTAATGATCAAGCTGTGCTAATTTCCAGCAGCCAAAGCGTTGACCTTAACAAGGCATTTTTAGGACTATTTGCTGTTTCTCATATGGACAGGACTCTTTGCCTGATGGCCAGGAACTGCAATTAGGTCTTTTTTGCTTAGAACTGGTGAGAATTTGGTCTGGACGTGATGAAATCTTGGTCACTGACTGTGTGAAACCTCCTCAGAGCTTCAAAGACAGTTTGCAAAAATCCCACCAGGCATCAATAAAAGTTGAGGGCAACATCTCCCACACAACTTCAAGAGTAGTTCCCAGCCTTCCTACAATGCTGCAGGTCTCTTGACAGGACTGGGGACAGTTTTATCCCAATTGAAGGACTTACGACCTTGGAGGTCTTTGCCAACATTAATGAGCATATGATTCTATCCTGTGATTCTAGATATTTAAGCCTGAACTAGTAGCAGGAGTTTAATTATCAATTTAAGCACAAAGCTGAGCCCTTCTTCCTCCAGGGTAGCTCTGACAATGGTTCCCCTCACGGTACCATTCCCAAACCTGGACACTGAGGAATAAAGAGCAATGACTCCAAACCCACTGGGTATGGAAGGCTGGTTTCCCACAGCAAAGCCATTCCTGGGGAAATTTAATTTACTCCTGTGGAGAGATGGGTCTGAAGAAGGGAAAGTTTAGATATTGGGTAGAAATTCCTCCCTGTGAGGGTGTGGAGGCCCTGGCACAGGGTGCCCAGAGCAGCTGTGGCTGCCCCTGGATCCCTGGAAGTGTCCAGGGCCAGGTTGGACAGAGCTTGGAACCACCTGGGATAGTGGAAGGTGTTCCTGCACATTTCAGGGGGTGGAACTAAATGATCTTTAAAGTCTTTTCCAGTTCTGGGACTCTATAATTCTAAGTGAATCCCTTTGGAAATTAAATCATGAATTCTACCAGTGAAAAGGGACAACTCTGGTACCCCAGTATCCAATACCTGACAATATCCATTAGAGCTGAGCTGAGCCAGCCTGGGAGAAGTGCAGCAGTAACAAAATTGATCCTTTTCCTGCCTTGCAGCTTTGATAAATCACCTTAACATTGACTTTTGCTTAACCAGACATGATTAAGAAGGAGTGAATGTCACTTTTGAGGAATGAGGGGGTAGCTGAGAGTGTTTAAATTGAAAGAGTCAGCCCAGAAATGAGTCTGAGCGCACATTTAGATGTGCTAATCACACCATCCTCAGTGCCTGGCTGTGACGTTTCATTCTGAATTAGTTTTGTGTTTCAGATGAACAACAGGATCCTTTACTCAATTACAGCAGCACTCCTGATGAGTTTGTTGACATATTTGCTAATTTTCCCATGGCAGTGTGTTTTGGAGGGTGCACATACATTATTAATGAACTGAAAGTGCCTGGTATTGGATCAGTTTTATTTTACCCAGGGGCTGATCCCACATAGAATCAGACTCCATTCCTGAATGGAATTTCCCCTTTGTTTTGCCACTGACTTGGTTCCATTGAATGATCCTGGAATGTTAAAAAAATACATAAATAAAGAAGTAAATAGATAAATAAATAGATAAATAAACCCCAACCTCTTCTCTAATTTTCACTCTCCAGACTAGAATTGCCATGGGAAAGATCAAAGGAGTTTTGATCATGCTCTGTGTACAAGTTAGGCTGATTTCAAGCAGAAATGGTTGATAAAGTGCATTGGATTGCAGGAGGCAAGAGTTTCACTCCTTCCTCTGCCACTGTCCCCCTGGAAAACCTTGGTTAAGTCACTTAAGAGATATTTATCTACCCTAAGTTTAGACTTTGGCCTAAATGAATTTCCCAGGCAATGGAAAGAGGGAGCTTTCTCCACGGAGAGGTTTAGTTGATGCTAAAATGGGAGGGAGAAGAATTAATCATCCACTGGAAGAGTCTCTCTGCCTCTAATTAACACTCACAACAAATAAAAGAGCTGGGTGAATTGGAACAGGTGGCAGAGCTGCCACCTCACTCGCTCTTCACTTCCAGAGAATTGCAGATGAGTCACCCAGTTATGAGTGAAAACCAGATTTGGCCAAGTTTTAACCATGAAATATCCTCATTCTGGGGTTTGGTTTGATCATACTGATAATTTAAGAAAGACCCAAAAACAAACCTGGAAAAAACTCTCCAGTGTAAACTCGCTCCCAAACATCTTTGTTCCCAGCCAGATCCAGTTACAGGCTCTGAAAATAAATCTCACTGTTAGGGGATGCAGAAAGGAAAATTTGGCTGCAGGAGATTTGCAAGAATAAATAAAGAGAAAAGATGAGATGGGAGGGAAAAGACCTTTTCAAAAAGGTTTCGACAGGAAGATGTGGGAATGTGCAGCCCTGTTCAGCTCCCAGTTTAGCACCTATTGTAATCTCAGGCACTGTGGGTGGATCCTGCCCAGCCTCAGGAGCCTCTGCTGCTTCTCCTAAATCCTGTCACCTCTCTGGTAGCCACCCACAGGTCCCTGAGTGGGGCAGTGCCACCAGATGCCTCCATTCAGGGAACTGAATCCAGCCCTGGAGAGCCCTGGAGCTCAGGGAATTCAGCTCCTTGAGTTCAGTGGGGATTATTTAAGGACTGCCTGAGCATTCTGGGATACCCAGATTTCAACAAACTTTTAGCAAGTTGCAGGAGTCTGTGGGAACAGGGGAAGTATTTTAAGCAGGAGAAGGAATTCTTGGTGCCAAAGGCAGAGGGAAGCATCTGGGCCCCAGAGCAGATTGTGAATTTTCACTCTGAGCTGAACCGAGGCTGAGAGTTGTGCAAATCTCACCACATTTTGGTCCAAAGTGATGGAAACAGGCATTGTAAAGCTACCTCTGACTGGCACGCTGATAAATTGTTAAATCTTTCCCTGAGCTCAAACGCATGCGAGTGCAGTCCAGGTGGAATAGACCAAATTAGGTCAGAGCCTCTGGAATTGTCTGCATCTCTCTGGCACATTTAAGACACCAATCAGACTAAGCCCAGATAAGCCTATCAGCACTAACAGAACTTGGCTAGACTTCAGCATTTATCATACTCTCCACAGAGTGACTAATAAAATCAGATTATTCCATTATGGCGTTCAAATACATTCATATTCACCAGGTAAATAGAGATTTTGTATGTAGGGCTTGTTGCAACATTCTAATTTCCATTCAAGTTATCATTAAAAAGCATGAATGAGATTGCCGAAAATTAGAATTTTACATCCTAAGGAAAACATTTTTAAATTCCCTTTCAGGCTGCAATGGTGCCAGCTATTTCACTCTGACAAAACCCAATGTTATTGTTTGGATTTTGCTATTAGCAAGCAGGAAATGTCAGTGTCAAGGAAAAGCTGTTACTTTATTTTTGGAGTGCCTCATCCAAGAGCTACATTTCTGCTGGGTACCAGATTCCACTGAATCAACATGTTTAACTTAACTGATATTGTCTCAGTTCTAAAACACACAAATTGTGAGTAACAAGGCACCTTCAGCGGAGTGAGCACACTCATCATCACCTCTTGACACCAGCCCATTATCTGTGAGCTTGCAAACAGGCTGGGTGCATTTCAATTGGGGATTTAAACGGCAGCAGGCATTCTCTTTGCTGTCACTTTGCCCTGTATCCACATTTGGAGCTGGCAGCAGACATTTCCACCTGAGACAGGTGAAATTCCGTTCTCTTTGTGTGCCAAATGTGCTCACCATGGCACTGGGCAGGGCAGCTCACCTGCAGGGTGGGTTCGTGGTACCTCCTTTAGGACAAACCAGGGGGTCTCCCTTATAAAAACCTTATTAGAGGGAGGGTTGAACATCTCTGGAAAGGCCAAGAAAGATGACAGGGTACAGAGATCTCCTGTGCCAGTGCCAGAATCCCTTGGAGAAACAACCAGTGCCACAAGAAACACACAATGACTCTTAACAGAGTGATGGTCATAGTCAGAAACTGGGTTCCAGGAGCTGTCTGCACATCACCCCCTTCGTCTTGTCCAGCTGGATGAAACTTTTTGGATCCATGGACACAGCAAGATGTGGAGATTGCCTTGACCTCCTCTGCTTTGGTTGGAGACAGCCCTGAAGCTCCTGGGAGCACTGCCAGCACAGGAGTGGCTGTGACAAGGCCTCTGGAACAAACACCACAGGATCCCAAAGGGATTCAAAATTCAGTAGTTTGTATCAGCATCCATGGTCAGTTCATAATTCCAAGAGAAACAGATTTTGATTTCTTTCCCTTCTTTCCCACTCTAAACACATTTGTGTTCCTGAAGCAGGTGATATTCTAGGCAGGGAGAAGGGGAGTCAGCTTCACTCATATTTGCAAATATATATCCCAGCTCTAATATTAACAAGAGCAATTTCAGTTTTTAGACTTCCTTCCAGTTCTATCTAAGCTCCATCATAATTGCCCTGCTGAGTGATTTCCTCACTGCAAGCACTTTGAGGTGGAACTCACCCACAGTTGTAACATATTTGGAGTTTTTACCAGAATCACCACAAGCCATTTTGTTCAAGCTCTTTGATCTTGTGCAGGGTTTCACATCTATAAAATTTGATGGCAATAAATTGACTGGAAGATGCATGTGCAAAGCACAGAATTTCAGAGAGGTCATAAAGTGAGAAAGGACCCATCTGGCATCTTTTTATGCCTCCACAGAGCACAGATTTCAGCCATAATGGTGCTGGATTAAATTATCTCTTGGTCAAATCAGTGGAATAATAAGAAGAAAAACAGGAAACAGGATCGAGTCACCATTTGTCCCTTTGGGTGTTAATTCCAAAAGCCACAGTGGGAGGATCAGAGTGCTTGGATGCTCTAACCCCTCAAGACAACATCTTTAATTTTAAGTGTAAAGCTCTTCCTTCTCTGGCATCCAACACACAATTATATTGTACTTACCCAGGTGGGAAATTCACTTACCATTAGCTCCCTCAAAACAACCTGCCTTTCTCCTCCCAAGTGTGTCCTACAGGAAAATAACATTTGCACTCATGGATTTATCAGTATGACCCACAGCTGAATTTCTCTTGGAGTTTTCTTTTCTTGTCAGGACATGCCAGCATTGTAAATCTCTTGTGAAAATGAAGAGTGCTATTAAAAAGGGATGTTTCATATGGTGTTACCACTGCTCCAGCTCGAGTTGTGTTTTCTTATTCCTTCCTGGCCCAAAGGTGTGTTACCCTGAGATTCCTTAATATCAGTCACGTAATTACTGCTGCTAGAATAACAGGGAACCAACTCAACAGTGTGAAAGGAAGAGAATCTGGGAGAGAAACAGCTTTTAGGGCACTGCCCAGCCCCATCACAGCTGCATCGAGGGGCAAACCCAGCATTAGGGCAGGTGACCATTAATCAGCACTGTGAGAGGTCTTATAGGGTGTTGCACTGCACTAAGCAAATGATTCTGAATGGCGAAATGAGTTTCAGTTTACCTTTAAACAATCTAAGGAAGCTAAGCTAAAAAGTTCTGTGCCCTTTCCATCATCATTGGCTCAGTGCCAGCACAAGGACGCTGGTTGGGCTTTGGAAATGTTTCTCAAAACCTGTAGCTGTTTCTGCTGGCAGCAAGCCAAATTAGCTCCCTAAAACATTAAGTATTTAAGAAGGAGCACAGAGATGCTCAGTGCTTTTGAGAGTGTCTTAGCTAGGTGTCAGATGCTGTCTTGGTTTTTGAAAGACAGGTGTCTGCCAGGCAAAGCTAAAGCTTCCCTTGGAGCAGAGAATGTAACTCCCCTTCCCACCAAATTATTATAATTTTTCAATTAGGGGCTTTCAGGCAAAGATATGGGAATAGGAGTAACAATTCTTTACTTGGAATATTAAAAAATACAAATGTAGTAGTATGAAAAAAACAAGCAAGCAAGCGAACAAAAGTCCTGGAAAACCTTAACAGGGTCAGGGATATGACCTGACACCCTGTTGGTCAGGGTGTTGGAAGCAGTCCAAATAAATCCTCCGGGAGTAACAGATGTGGTTCTGTGGAGTAGAGATGATCCTGTAGAAAAGTCCAGTGGTGGTGAGATAGGTCTGGTCTTCCTCCGGGGTTCCAGTGGAAAAAACAGATCCCTGCTGTTCCTGAGTCTCAGTTTTTATCTAGTCAGGAACGGTTGACTCCCCACCCACTGGGTGGAGCATCTCCCAACGGGATGATGTCATGCGTGATGTCATTGGTGAGCCTTCATGGCCCATTATCAGCAGATATCCCTCTGCAGGATGGACGGGTGGTGACAGAGATAAGAAACACTGCCCCACCTGGCTTTAATGGCTGCCCCATTATCAGAAGGCATCAGCCCCCTTCCCCCCTGGAATTACAAGAGATAAAAACATCAGATGAAAAAGAATGCACTTTATTTTTTGGTTACATAACCCAAGACAGATGCTTCTCTGGCACCTGGGCATGGCTTTTTTTCTTTTTTTTTCTGTATTGTTTGTTATTTTCTCATTTATTAAAACCTTTGCTTTACAAAACCCACCCGAAGAGCCATCTCACAATATTACTGAGCCACTCTGGGAAGTTGCAGGTCAACCCTCAAAACCTGATATGTCTTCATGAGGCTTATTACAGTCTAGCCATGTGCAAGGCTACATCAATAGGGCACTGCTCAGCTCCCTTCCACAGCCAATGCCTTCCCAGAGTTTGGGTAGCTTACAGCAGGTAAGAAAGGGCAGAGCATCAATCTCTGTGTGCAGTGAGAGCTCAGGGAATTTAGGAGGAGTAGTGCTGAGAGGAGCAAAAATCAATCCCAGAATCGAAGGCAGTTCAGCTCCCTGCTGTTCAGATCTGTACGTTTTCACTTGGACAAGCACAAAGCTGCCTCGTCCTCCTTTATCCCCATGGAGTGGAAGGTGATGCCATGCAATTGGACACTTGTATGAGAGCTGGGCCAGAGGCACCCACTGAGTTCAGACTCGAATTCAGCAGGTGTTGACCTGCTGAAAGGGATGTGTTGAACTGCTAAAAGGCATCCCTGACCCTCAAGTGGTCCTTATGCAGTCCTCTGAAATCCCTTAAGGAGGTTTACTTCAGGATTAAAAGGTGTTAGGCATGTAGATTAGAAAGAGGTGTTTGATCCTTTTCCTCTTTATCTGCACTTCACTCCCAGAGATCTTTCAGTGCCAATCAGGTTGCCCTGACTCGTGTTTAAGCTGGGGCTGTACTGACTGTAATGGCATTGATCTCCCTGCAACCTGCAGGCCTGTTCAGCTCACCCTAAAGCAAATCTTTAAATCTGCTCAGCTGAACTGCCAAACCATGGCAGGGGGGTTGGAACTGGGTGGTCTTTAAGGTTCTTTCTGACCCAAAACATTCCATGGTCCTCTGGTTCTCCGACATCCTTCCCTGAGTTATTTTGGACTGTGGGGCTTGTGCTGACCCCAGAGTTTTTGTGGGATGGGAAAGGGCTCTGCTGCAACCTTGAGGCTGCTGAGATCCCAGTGCAGCACTTGGAAGGGCCAGGGGCAGAACAGAGCCTCCAGAAGGCTGCTGGCTTTGCTGGTGTGAAGTCAAGCAGAGCTCTTTTCTGCCTGCCAACCTCCAGCATTGCCTGGAGACAAGGAGAGAGGACTGTGAGCGAGAGGATAAGGCTGCTGCCTTTGTCTCTGAGAGCTGAACTTCCCTCTCGGAGGGAGAGCAGCCAGGGCCTGGCAAAGAACTGTATAAAAACACAGCACAAAACCAATTAAAGGGAAGAGTCCCAGCTGATGAGTCCTTGAAGTACCTCAGCACTGAGAGTGCTCTGCCAGCTTCAAGTGCTCTGAATTGCAGCAGCCACTGGCAATGGCTGGTGAGGCAGCAGGGAACAGTCACAGATGAGATGCTGAATGTGGATGATAGTGACCCATCAGTGACCCCCTCTAACATCTTGAGGCCTTTGCTCTAGCAAACCAGGATGCTCAAGGTTTGATGGGGCAAAGCCTGATCAAGCCCAGGTTTCACTGGAGATGCCCTGAGTTTCCTTCTGGGCTTTTTGACCGAATGGAACATGAGGCTTTATCACAGCTGTGGATTTGTTGATGCTCAGCACAACCAGAAATGTTGGATCTGTCTCCACCAGGTGAGAATTGAGCCAAATCCTTCCTGAAAATGTCAGACTTCCCACATTACACACAGACACACGTTGGCCTACCACAAACACTCTAGCTGACAACAACCCAGTGGATTTAACACACCAGACTCAGAATTAACTCCCAAATCTAACACAGATTTTTGTGTGAGACCCCGTGAGGCTTCGCTTTATCTCTGTGTGCCCTCTATCTTGGCAGAGGAAATGCCACATCTGGTGCCTTGACCCATCTGGAAATAGTTGTCAGTTCTCTGTATTGCCCAGAAAATCATTTCCTTGAACTGTTAAACACATGTTACTGTAGTGGATTCATAAATGATATTATGAAATAGTCAAACTTCACTTAAAACTTTGGAATCCAAAGTTAAAAGCAGGAAGTCTGGAGTGTGTAAGTTATAATTACACTCACCTGTTTTGGTGTTACCACTTTCTTCGATTTTTACCACCAAAAAAAACCCCCTGGGATTTCCTTTGGAGATAGGTTTCCAAAATGTAATGCTCATAAGAATCATGAACTTTCTGTTAAGCTCCAGTTCCTTTCAAACCTGTTGAACAGCCCAGGTGTGCTTCAAATTTGATGCAGCTCAGGAAAGGTCATGAACCTCGCTAATACCTTTATAACCATCCCAGCTTTAGAAAGATTTCTGGGGAAAATTAAGTGCCTAAAGGCTAAACTGTATCCTGTCTCAGAGCTCCCACGTTAAGGTCATATTTAGAGGGTAGAAATTAGCTGTGTCTGTTAGTAGCTCTCTGACCTTAAGCCTTCAACATAAAATCCTGTAGTTTTTGGCTTAAAGTGAATTAGAAAAACACAAAGCAGGTAGTTAAGTGGATAAAATGACAGAGCAGCAGCGGCACACAGATGTTGTTATGTTCTTGCAAAGACTGTCCTTTGCACCCTCCAAGCTGTCTTTTCTTCTCATTCTCCAAAATATGCATTATATTTAACATTAAAATGAGAGCTTCTAGCACCGGGTATCTTTGCCCATCTGTTTCTCCTCCGAAGTGCTCAGTATTTTAGGAAACTAATAAAAATAACAGAGTGCTAAGAGCCAAGTTTCTGCCGAAGGGACTCGTTGTTTTGGAGCTGTGCTGGGAGAACTGGCCCCTTCCCAACGAGGTGCAAATAAAAGTCCACCCTGGGCTGGGTTATGACAATACCCCAGCCTTGCCTGGGAGCCTATAGAGGCAATAAAGCTGCTGGCTCAGCCTGCAGGGAGCTTGGGGCCAAAGCTGTGTGCACTGTGCTCCTCCTGAACGCTGCTCTTTGAAGTCTTTGCAGATGATGAGTCTCTAAAACTGCCTTTGGGACTGATCCACTGAAATCACTCAGGGCTTTTTCCATTTCCTCCATCCTCTTTTTTAAGCTGTAAACACATGGCCCAGCATCTCCTTGGGGGATGGAGGGAAGGATTTGGCCTTTTCTGAGCTGTCACTCTCCTCTTACCTCCACACTTGAAGGCGCCTGTCACAGAGGGTTCAGCTGCTGGCTGAGGTTGTTTCTGCTCCAGGCTGAGACCTTGGATGTTCCCAGTTGTGGTTCTTCTCTCTGGCTTCTCCCTGCACTTCTGATCCTGGCTCTGCTGCTTCCTTCCCCTCTCCACACATCTTCTCTCCACCCAAAGCTTTGGTATCACCTCACTGACTTCTTCCCAATTCTGGCACACTTTTCCTCTAAGCACCAAGAGGAGAGCAGATGAGGAAGATGGAGGTGATGACAGGATGGCATCAACTGGCTCCCTGGATGCCTCTGAGGAGCAACAGGCACTATCAAGGATGTCCTGCTCACTGTCCTCTGGCAATTCTCTCCAGACCCGTGTTTAAGACCTTGACCCTCAGCCCTGCCTGTTATTTCCTCTCAAAGGGAGGAGGAGGGACAGGCACTGATTTCTTCTTTCTGGTGACAGTGACAGGACCCAAGGGAATGGCCTGAAGTGGTGTCAGGGGAGTTTTGGGTTGGATATCAGGGAAAAGTTCTTCCCCCAGAAGGTGCTGGGCACTGAAGAGGCTCCCCAGGGAATGGGCACAGCTCCAAGGATGCCAGAGCTCCAAAAGCATTTGGGCAACACTCCCAGGGATGCACAGGTGGGATTATTAGGGTGCCCTGGGCAGGGCCAGGACTCAACCTTCTGGACCCCATCCAACTGAGGAGATTCCACATTCTATGCTATCTCCAGCACAAAAGAGCACAGCCTTTATCCTCCATGAGCTGGAGCAGGCTGTGTTTGGTAGGTGGAGCTGTTCCCAGTGGCCCTTCTGGGTCGGGGGCAGAGGTGCACTTGAATGGATGCTTCAAATACCTGATTAACCTGCAGGAATGTAGGACTCAGCCTCAGCACAAAGAGCCCCATCCAAAGGTCAACAGAGTCACTGAAAAGTCTGATCTGAACCACAGCTGGGGGAGCTTTGCCAAAAGCCAGAATTGTGCCAGCAAATAAAGATCGCTTATGCCGATTCCTGCCATTCCCACCTTGCTGCTTCCATTAACACTATTTCCTCCCCTCCTTTCCCCACTCCTTCCTCTCCTCTTTCAGCATAAAAACGAGCCTGCCAGACAATGCATTCACAAGTTAACACAGTGCAACAGACTGCGACTACATTAAGAGCAGCTCACAGGCAGGTTTTACATCCAGGCTCCGGGGAGCGAGCAGTGAAATAGGAGGATGGAGCTTGGCACCGCTGTGAAGCTGAGCAGCTTCAGCTATAAAAAGAAGCCTTTTACACAGATATATAAAATGAAATAGCATCTGAAAGCCTCTCTGCTTTTGGAGAGAAGGTCAAGCAGCAGCACACGAGCACCAAGCTGGTGAGCAGGCACCTGGGTTGGACATGTGCAGAAGAAAGATTTGCCTCAAAGCAGCCTCAAAGCAGCCTTGCAGAGGGTGCACTCAGGCTCAGGGGGGGTTTATCTGGGCAAGAGGGGTCCCAGGCCAGGCTTGCTCCTGGTGGGCAGGTGCTTCACACATGGCTTTCCCCCTCTGGGGGTTTGGAAGCTGTTTCAGGATGAAATGTGATCATATAACTATTTACTGCACTCCTCTAAGCAATTTAATGAGCTGTGGAAACTCTTTGTACGAGCTACAGCTCCAGCAGAGGTGACATTGCCCAAAACCACTCATATTGTCTCGGGGTCCTGGGCCAGGACTTCAAGAGGCTCTGGAAGTGTGAACAGCAGACAGGGCTTGTCACCCATCACCCATCACCCGTCACTTCCGAGCATCTGTCAATTCCCTGCTGCCCTGGGTCACAGCCCAGCAGCTCCTGGGAGCAGCATTTCTCACACAGAGAGTCTGGAGTTTGTGTGGAGACCTCAGGAGTTCAGCCCTTCAGCTCTTCAGCTGCAATGAGAATTTTTTCTTCTGGGGTGAAAAAAACCAGGGGCCTTGCTGCCTGAGTTTTTCTCTGCCATCCAACACTGGGTCTTGCTATTTTGTGTTAGTTTAAATTACCCCTTAAATACTTTCCTCTTTCTTTTGGAACTTGCAGTTCTGGGTTGCAATCAGGTCACTTCTCAATCATCTTTCTGACAAACTGAAGAGACTGAGCTCATTAAATCCCTTATCAAAAGCGCTTTCCCCAGCCCTGTAATAATCTTACGTATTGCTTCTCCTCCCTGATTAGTTTATCCATACGCTGACACCAAAAGATACCACACGTGTCGTCGTATGACATGAAATAAATTGACTCTAATATTTTTCAGAAGGCAGAGGAGAAAGAATGAAGGCTTTATTTACAATTCTTTCAGCTTTTTTTATAACATGCTGCGCTAAAAAGGACACTATTGGTATATAGCATTTGACAATTCTTAAATCCATTAGTTAAAATACAGACATAGTAAATAACACCTGCAGAGAGGCCTGTTATGGGAAAAGGGCACTGTTTACTTAAAATGTTTTCAGAAAAGCAGAAAGATGTTTTGGGAAGAGAAACTGTTGAAAGGTTTCCCTTGGGAAAGATAACACAAGCTAAAAATTCTCTCAGGCTCAGAAAATCATGTCTACAGACAAGTTTGACCAGTGCTCCCAGTTAACAGGTTTTTTACTGAACTGCTCCTCTCCCCAAACACCTAAAAAGTTGATCAGACTCAACAACCCTCGCTCAACTCACCTCCCTCCAAACCACACAAACAACTCTCAGTCTGTGCCTACCAGGGCAGACTGAACCACTCAGATTTATACCCACAAGATTGTCTTCAGTCATTGTTTTCAAAACACTCTGCATTCTCCAAGAACTACCTGCATTCTTAGAGGCAGCAGACTGCATTTGTCTGCAATAAAAAGACCATTTGCACAAGCCTCTCTGACAAGCAGTCAGAATTGCCCTCTCCAAATGTCTTGTCTTCTTTATTATTTATAGGTGCTCCATCATTTTGACACCCACAAATTTTATTGGCTGTGATTGCATATTTACTTTGGGATCATTAATGACACTGTTGATAGTGCTGGGCTCAGAGCCAATCTTGTAAAATGCCAGTAAAGCATCTCAAAAAGTCATTTCATTAGCTACAGGAATGCTGTCGCCCTTGTTCTTAATCATTTGAAAGTGTTTCTATGGATAAAAATATCTATTCACATGATCTATTGCTCATTATTGCCCAAAACATTGCTCAATATTAATTAAAAGCATTTGAAAGATTCTTTGGAGTATTTATACACAAATCTTTCCAATTTCCCTTGATCAAGTGTCCAACAGACCCATGTTCAATAAAGCCATGCTGGCACAGGGGGTAATTGCATTGTGCCTTCACTAATCAAATCCCATATCAGCTTTTCCATAATCCTGCCCAGGGCTGGAAATCCAATAAACTGGCATGTAGTTAACTGGATTATTTGATACGTAAACTTCTAAAATTAGGCCCTTGCTGAGCTGTCAAAAAATGCTGCGACACATGGCATTGAATCCCCAAAAAATGTAACATTTCCAATTGTTTGGGCTTAATCCACTCTCAGAGCTGCTCTGACACAGGGGCTCTGTCAGACTGAGCTGCAGTGGAGCTGCAGAGATTCAATAAAAGATGCTCCCAGCTCCTCAGCCACTTAAACACCTTTAACACAAACCTAACTTTGTTTTTCTACCTATATAATTCTATAATCTGCTCTTCACCATAGCAACCAAAATAGGATACCCTCAGCATGCCACAAGTAACTGCATTTGGAAGGAATCTTTCCTCTAGAAATGTCCCCGCTTAGCTTTGCATTAATCCCCATGGCCACTCACTTCACACTAACGCTGCAAGCTCAAGGAAGCACAAATGTGTGAACTCACAGCCACAGAAGAGGTTTCAAGAAATATCTGACACTTACCACTTGAATTTATGGATGAGTTAGCCCGCTTCTCTCACTGTGAACAGTTTTGTCTCACAGCTTCAGGGAGCTCTGCTTGCAGCTCAGGACTTACACATTCCCTCTCAAGAGAGCAGAGACGCATCTTGGGAAATTAAAAGTGTTTGTGACCTCCTTTCTTAGTTGGTTTTTTGTGGGGTTGTTGGGTTTTTTTTTGGTGTTTGTGTGATATTTTAATTTTAATTTTTTTTTAAACAGAAAAATTTCATCTCTGTAGATAAAGTCCAGAGCTAGAGACAGTACAAAAAAGGAGTTATACTACTATAACTGAATTCCACTCTCCTTAAATCCAGCGTTTGTAGTGTGTTCCATTAGGGTCCTGGACTCTACTATTTCATGGCCATTATGGCCAAGATTGTCACAGAATAGTTTGGGTTGAAAGGGATCTGAAAGATCATCCCAAACCCCTGCCATGGTTCCCTGTCCCAGGTTTCTCCAAGCCTTACCCAATGTGGCCTTGGAAATTTCCAGGGATCCAGGGGGAACCACGGCTTCTCTGGGCAACCAATGCCAGGGCCTCACCACCCTCACAGGAAAGAATTTCTTCTTCCTAAAATCCAACCTAAATCTCTCCTCTTTTAGTTTAAAACTGTTCCCCCTCAGCCTATCATTATCTGCCTCTGTAAAAAGCTGCTCTTATGCTTTTTTATGAACCCTTTTCAGATACTGGCAGGCCACAATAATCTCTCCCAGGAACCTTCTCCAGGCTGAACAAGCCCAACTCTCCCACCCTGTCCACAGAGCAGAGGTGCTCCAGCTCTCAGAGCATCACAAGGACTGAGCCTCTCCAGAGACCACAACCCCTCAAAACCCAGATGAAAACCAAGAGTGGTTAAAAGCAAAGGCTTAGGAGAAAGGAAAGAGGGGAAAAGAAAATCTTTGGAACATATTGCTTCTAAACTTCTTGATTCAAACCACAGCTTTTAATGTGGCCTTGAAGCCTTCAGTTTTATTTCCCTGTATTTCAGGCTCTGTGCTGCCCAGGGTGCAGCTCTGAGCTCACAGTCAGGGNGGCTCTGTGCTGACCAGGGTGCAGCTCTGAGCTCACAGTCAGGGTCACTCAGCTCTCTGCACACAGCACGGACACAAAACAAATCCTTCTCCTGCTGCACACCAAGGACAACTGGGACAAGTTTTCAGGCCCCAAAGCACAAACAACGGCGGCTGGAGGGAGAAAATAAGAAGGGTGGGACTGCACAACCTGAAGCTGTAATTGGACAATTAAACTGCAATTTGCAAATGGACCAAAACTTATCCATTATCCCCTTTATCCATTTTGTGTCCATTTTGGGTCGACCTTGGGTGTAGCCCTGGCCAGGCTCTTGTCCTGCCCAAGGTGTACCCTTAAAGGCCTTTTAATGAATACCTACTTTATTCTCCAGCTCTGTCCAGTCTCTGTTTCAGGTCAGCCTTCCCAAGGCATCAGCCTCTGGCTAATTAGAGAGGAAAGTGCAAAAATCAGCAGATAACCTTTCAGTGACTCTAAAGGGAGGCAAACAGCGCACACATTGCTGGAATCACAACCAGGATGAGAATCCAGGAAAGGTTCATGTAGGCCCTACACTCCTCTCTCTCAAACATTTGATCCTGCATGAAGAGGCATAACTGAAAGTCATCCTCCCATCTCTCCCCAGTCTAGACACACCTGACACACCCACATCCACCAGGAGGAGAAGGCAAGTCCTCAGCTAAGCCAAAACACTGCACCAGGAGTTCTCACTCAATGGTATTTCATGGTAGAATTTCAATTCCTGATATCTGTAAAATCTGAATAAAGAGCCTTTACACACTGTGTGACAAAGCTGCGAGGATTAGGCGAGCTCTGAGCCATGCCCTGCAGACACCATGCCCTCGCCCCAGAGCTCTTTGTACACAGCCTTTGATCCTGCTTTCAGTACCTCTCCAGCAAGAAGTTATATAAATAAATGTCAGCCTGCATGACTGCATAATCATACAGAGCAGGAAGAAGGCACTAAAGCCCTCAGTAAAAAGAACAGAAACTAAATAATTTGCATTAGCTGGAGTGCAGTGAAATATTAAACTGAAAGAAATGGCCTTCAGAAGTTGTAGCCTTGCCCTTTGTGTCAGTCCCTGTGGGTAAGAACACGCTCTAGCCTGGTCTGCATTTTTATTTCTGGGCAAACTGCTGGTTCTTCTTCTTCTGGGCAAACCCAGCCCAGGCCAGCGACCTCCTCTCAAAGGTGGTTCTGGAACCAGCAGGTCTTGGAAAAGGGCAGATCTTTCTGCAGTTCAGAAATCCAGATTGACAGCTGGCTTAAAGCTTGGTGCATAAAATCACAGAATGGTTTGGGTTGGGGATGATCTTAAAGATCATCTCATTCCAATCCCTCAAACTGAACACGTGACCCCAACATTGATTTGTAAGTTTTGAACCATCATAAATATGGATTAGAGTTCTGAACACTAAAATTATGGCCAAAATGAGACATCCAGCACCATCTGCCATCATTTGGTCAGGAAAGGTACTCTAGGACCTTATTCCGGAGCTTGGAGATTTCCACACCTGCCATATTGTGACCCCATTTCTTCCAGCACATTTTTCCCTCAACAACATCTATAATCCTTCATTGTTACAGCAGTTCTACACTACAACGAGCACTACAAAGGGAAATAATGGGGAAGTAAGAGAAGTTTAGGGAATAAAGGATTAATAAGAGGGCTATTAAAGGACAGAGGCGTATTGCAAAAAGAATTCCAGATGAAATGTGCACAGAAAACAGAGGGATAAGATGAGGGCAGCAGGTCAGAGTTGCTGTGGGGAGGGGACCAGCTGAGGCCCTGGCACAAGGCCGGCTGCTGCCATGTGTCAGCATTAACAACCACTTTGTAGAACAAACACCAAAGGGCATCTCCTGGGTTCTGCCTTGCCCATTCCCATCAGCAGGGCACTTTTCCTGTCAGTGTTTCTGTCCATAATGGCCAAACCCTCCTGCTTACTTATCACACCACTGTAGGAATGCACCCACACCCGAGCAGGTGTTTCCAAAGAAGGAAAAGGGTCTCAGTTTTCCCCCTGACTTTTAAGGAGAAGCAGCAGAACTTTCTGTTCTTCCCTTATCACAACTGGCCCAGTGCCAGCACAGGGGCACTGGTTGGGCTTTGGAAATGTTTCTCAAAACCTGTAGCTGTCTCTACTGGCAGCAAGCCAAATTATTCCTCCTTAATCGTTGTACACTTAAGAAGGAGCACAGAGGTGCTCAGATGCTTTTTAGGGGTACTTTAGCCAATGCAAGAGTTCTCTCTACACGGTGTTCGACTTATGTTTCTTTTGTTTGATACTGTTTGTTATTTTTGTCATTATTAAAACCTTTTCTTTTACAAAGCACGTCCAGAGAAGTTGTCTCACTGTTATTAAGCCACTCTGGGAGGCTGCAGGTCAGCCCTCAGACTTGATACATCTTCAGGGGGCTCATCACACCCTGGCCACGTGTAGGACTGTATCCCACCACCATGGACAGAGCCACTGCCCCCCCTGGCTCTGGCCCAGCTGGCTGAGAGCTGATTTCACTTCGGGCACATTTCCATGCCAGCACTGACACCCTCCTCCCAACACTGTTTCCCACCCAGAGGCTGCCAGCTTCCTCTGCCAGTGCTCATTCCCACCACCACCAAGCACAGGCTGATGGCTCCTTTCGCTCCCTTGGGTTCCATCAGAGCGGCTCTCAATCCCAAAATATCACATTTGGTGGTGATTGTGAGCAGGCTGGCACAGGGGACAGCTGGTGGCTGTTCTTCAAAGCTGACAGCCACTGTCCACTCCCCCAAACCTGCTCCTGCAGACAGACACCCACGCACCTCTGTCCAAATCAGAGCCTGGGCAGCTCAGGGGCTGTCCCCAACAGTGTCACACATGGCTGGGATGGCTGAGCACCTCTTCCCCCTATTTTGTGTTTATTTCCTGGCTCAAATCTTTCCATTTGTTAGGTTTGGCTCGATGCCACGCACAGCTGAAGAGCCAAAAAGGCAAGGGCAGAGGGCTGCTATTTCACCTTTGAGAGATGGGAACTGAAGTTGCTCTTGGCACTGACTTGAGGCTGCTGTAAAGAAGAAAATGGGACCTGGTTGCCTCAAGGCAGTGCCCAGCAGGTTCTGGTAATGGGGTTAATTGGGATTACCCGAGGTTGGCTTTAATCAGCACCAGGAACATATTGTTTTCAGGATTTGTTTTGCTGAAGTGTATTTAGAAATGGCATGGTGGGTTTCAATTATGGTCAGAGAAACTGCAGGGTCCTTAAATGAGTAAAAAAAAAACCCAAACAACAATGAAACAATCTGATCTCTTCAATGTCACCTTAAACTTGCACTGTAAGTACAGAACTGCACATAATACTCAAGTCTGATGTAAGAAGACAGTCTGACAAATTCAGGGATTTTAAATCTTCTGGAGTTTTCTTAATTTCAAGAGCTTTAGTCCCTAAAGTTGTTCAGTCTTCTCCTGACTTCTGTATAAATTTTAGAAACACAGCAAGTGTTCAAGATACACATGTGATATTCACAAAGAGCAGCCTGAAGTTTTGTAGATGTTCACACGCTGTGAGAAAGAAATGATAAAGTCATTTAATTTTTTATAAGCTGCCTTCTTATCAGGAGACCTCAAAGACAGCCCTCAAGCAAAGGGCACCATCTTCTGATTTACACAACCAGAAACTGCAGCACCACTGATTGGTGCAGCATCTCCCACCTTGCTCTTGGAAGAGCCACAAACACAAAGGGTGACTGTGGGGTTGAATTTATTGCTTTAACCATCACCCAACGTGGCCCCTCAGACACCTCCTGGCTACAAAACCTGCACCCCAGCCTCTATCAAACCTGATTTGGGTCTTAGCTGATGGAAGCAGCTCCCCAAAACCCAGTGGAGCCATATCTAGGTTTGCCAGATGAATATCAGACCCTCTATATTTCATGTTAATGTATCCCTGCAATTCCCCACGTCTGTTCTAAGTGTTCCTTAATCTTTTATTACTTTTGCGTCAGGGACTGCATAATTTTCTGGCTTTGTATAATTTCTCAGACGTCTAAGAACACCAAAACATTCCATTTTAATTCCTCTTTCTTATGGATAAGCATTTAAACCCGTTCCAAATCAGTTAGCCTTACTTTGAGGGCCAATCTCTGAATAAGTAGACTGTGACAGAAATGAGCTCTGCGATCTAAGTGCCACAGATGCCTCCGGGCAGATTTAGACTTAATGACAGACAAACCCAGCTCCAGCCAAATCCATGGCAGCCTGTTTTCATCTCAGCAGTCAGCAGGAATGAAATCCCCCCACTGGAATCTGGACTGGGGGTGGGACTGGATTTTTTCACTCTTGGAGAAGAAAGAGGTGAAAAGTCCAGAATATTGAAGTCACTTGGGAGTTCAGGTCCATCTTCCACCAGGTGTCTTTATGATCCTTCCCCAACAAGTTCTAGGTCTGAACCTGTTGAATGGAGGTGGCAGATCCTGGGACAGGTGGCAGGGACTTGTGTCAGTATGCACTGGAGATGTGAGGGGAGAATAAATGACCTTTAGTCCCCCAGATACCTTGTTAATCCTGAACTCCACGTTAATGTTGGAAATGGGCCACGTGTTAGAAAATCCTCATGTGACCCCAAGAGGCTGAACCACACAGGCAGCCCTGTCAGGAACCTGCTTGTCCAGAGTTCCAGACTGTCCATGATTCAGGGATTTGTTTTCTGTGTTATGTTTGCAATGGTCTTCTGGTATATTGGCCCAGAGGGCTGATCCAACTTCTACATGGATACCCTGAAGGAAGCACAGTCCTGAGGGGACACATGCAGAAATCATGGCTTAAAAATGTGATTTTCTATGTGAGGAAGAACCTTCAGTTTTCCCAGTAGGCATGAGTTCCCCATTTTCCCCTGCATATAGTAAATCATGCAATACTGCAGGCATTACTCATATTTCAAAATTAAACAAATTCAATGAATTTTGAAATTGTTGATCTTCTCCTCAGTGCTTTCATTTATGATAAATGGCATTAAAGCCCATGGTATGGGGATTTGAACCAGATCCACCCTGGCTAATGAAGGTGTACCATGATCCACTGGGTTTTACCATCCTGATTTATTCTCCAGGTTGGTTTGGTCACTCCACAAATTCCATGTTCAGTCAAGGCACTGGGCAGCAGCTGCCAGAGGAAGCCTGTGCTTGTCAATTCACTCCTCCATGAGCTCAGCAGCAACTCTTTCCAGCTGGAAAAATCTGAATTGTTTCCAAACATTTTCCTTCCTGAAATACCAGAAGCAATATAAAAAGTTTACTTTGCTGGGCAAGCTTGGCTTTCTCAAATCTATCCTTTTCCCTTCTGCAGGTCTTCCCCCTCCTCATAGGAGAGGAAAGCTTAACCCAGAAAGCAGATTCACCCCAGGCAAAGTGGGCTGCGGGAATAGTACTGTGAGGTGTAGTTAAAAAATGATGAGTGGTTCAGGTGTGCACAGTAGAAATGGGCATTGTGATACAGCCAAAAAAATAGCAGCAATAGTAGAAACAATAACAACAACAACATCAAAATTAATAACAATAACAACAATAATAACAACAATAATGAAATAACTCAACAAATTACTCTTCGTTCTCCCCCAGATGTTTCACAAATGACCTTGCCTGTAACTGGAAGCAATTTCCCTCAATCTCTGATTCCCCTTTGGCTCCTCATGCCAGCATTGTATCCAGGTTTTCCGGATATATTGGATTTTTTTACCAGCTGTCACAGGACAGCATCAGGATTTTGCCTTGGGCTGCACATGTGTGTTAGGTAAACCCTGCACACCCAGAGAGATGCCAGAGTGATTGAGGAGGAACTGGACCCTGCCCAGCATCAATTATTCCTTTGGAGATGGAGATGGGGATTAATTTCACCTTACTCCAGCCACCTTTGGACTCACATCTTAGACTGCTGGCAGGATTTGACAGGTGCAGTGACAGCAAATGATGCTCAGGTAAAATTCTGCCTGCTATGGGAAGGCTGTGGAAAGCTGTGATTCCTTTCCACGTGGCACACAACTTCTGGGATGTGGTGTGTGTCCTTCTGCATGAGCAAGATGATGAGAAATTTGAGTAAAAGACATGGAGGTGGCTTAGGGTCTACCAACCTGGGGGATGCAATGCATGAGAGCCTGGAAGAGTTTTTCAGCCTGGAGAAGGCCAAAGGGGATCTAAATGACTCCTCTTAACTCTCAAGTAGGGGTAAATAGAGATGAGGAGCCAGACTGCTGAGCAGGGCACAGCAGAGGGACATGAAACAGCAGTTACAGAGTGAAAGAAGGGAAATTCCCACCCGGAAAATGAAAACTGATTTTGCCATGACGGTGGTGGAGCATGGGAACAGAACCTCTGAGAGGATGTGAAACCCCACAGAGTCATGGACTGGTTGGGATTAGCAGGGATTTCTCCAGACCTTCTCGTCCAGCCTCTTTTTATGCAGGGTCAGTGACAAAAGGTTGCCCAGGACCACGTCCAGATGGGTTTTGAATATTTCCAAAGACAGAGGCTCCACTCAACCTCTTGAGCCAACTTGTTCCAAGGTTCAACCACAATGTTCAACCAACAATCCATCGCTGGAGAGTTTCAGAACTGCTCTAAAACCTTGAGCAGCCTGGTCTGGGATAGAAGCCAGATAGAAGCCAGCACTGCTCTGGGCAAGATTCTGGGAACAGACAATCAAAGGGTCACTTCTAACTCAAAGAGTTTCATGATTTTCCAAATGATGACCACAGATGTGTCAAGGCTCCAGCTTTATAAATTCAAAAATCCATTAGATAAGACAGACTCTAGCTAAAATAAAATAAGGCATTTTTATTGCTATGAAAACCCCTGAATATGCAGAGTTAGGAGATTCCTCTACACTCATTCCTGGCAGCAATAGATCAAGAATTAGCTCCGTTTCCCAAATTTCACTCCAGCAACTTCCCCATCATCACCTTGATCCTTAACTTTTCGTCCTACTTTTTCTATCAGTTTAAGTTCATGAACTCCAACTTCCCATGTGCCTTTTAGCCGTAAGTGCATGGTATTATTTTTTTAAGACCAGAAATGGATGAGAAACATGTGCAAAGTAAAAGAATAATGCAGAGCAGACAGCTGGGGTACCGCATCTGACGTGTGTCCACTGTGAGGAACCACCTGGAGGGGTACATGACCTTAAACTTGTGCACGTAACCAGGGTAAGGTGGGGTGAACATCTGGATTCGGACTCACCGTGACCCAAAAGCACTGGAAAATGGGATTGCTGTGAAAGGTTATGGGAAGTCTTAACCAAGAAAAAAACCTAACTTCTACTTAAAAGCTCTTAATTTTGTCCCTGCTGCCAGCTGCTCTCGGAAGAGTGGCCAGGTGGCCCACACCTGTCTTGTTTGTGTCAGTACCAGGGCATTTCCCAAAAAACACTGATAGAACCAGTCTTTGGATATTTGGCTGTTTCCCTCCAGAACAGCTTGGGTTGGAAGGTTAAAGACTCACTTGTTCCACCCCCTGCCATGGCAGGGACACCTTCCACTATCCCAGGTTGTTCCAAGACCTGTCCAGCCTGGCTTTGGACACTTACAGCGATCCAGCAGCAGCCACACCACCTGGCCAGGGCCTCACCACTGAGGAATTTCTTCCTAATACCTCATCTAAACCTTTCCTTTTTCAGTTTAAAGCCATTCCCCCTTGTCCCATCACTTCATCCCTGTCTTTGCTCCCTCTCCAGCTCCCTTGGAGCCCCTTTAAGCACTGGAAAGAGCTCTAAGGTCTCCCTGGAGCCTTCTCATCTCCAGGCTGAACCATTCCAACTCTCTCAGCCTGTCCTTGTAAGAAGGTGGAGCTAATATTCATTTCTTTTGAGTAATTTTAAAACAAGGACAAGAAATTATACTGACCTCATACATTGTTAGAGCCGGGAATACATTCACTCCCAAAGAACAAACAATTTTAAAAATATATATTTAGGTATGTACTTGGGAGAGAATAGAAATGAAATTCAGAGAAGCTCATTATCACAAGAATATTGACAATGAGGCAGAATTATACACATCTGCTGAAGACAAAGCCACTACATTGATTCTTTTTCCATTTTCTAGGTATTTAGCAGCTATTTAACCTTCCTTGCTGAGAGGATGATACCTGGAATTTGCATCATTTCTGTGTCTGTCCAGTACAGTTTGTGGTAGGACTGATTTTTCAGCACCAAGAGCACTGAGGTAACACTGGTCCTTCAATAAGTGCTCCAACAGCTGCTCTTCGAGCTACTTAGAAATTTCAGTGCAATAAATAGCACATTTTCCCTGAAAGCAGAAACCTCATCATTTCCATGCTCATTCAGCCTCAAGGTTTTTCATCCACGCTGGTCAGTTTTACACCCAGCTCTGGTGCCCTGAGTTACCTGGCAAAATCTCTTTTGAAGCAAAAAAATTGGTAACAACTGAAATAATTTAAAGGATACAAAAAAATAACCACCACCACCAATGCCACTGGCTGAAAGTCCCTTCCAAAGTGTGCTGCAAAACTTAAACACTTCCAGGGAAGGATGAAAACATCCATTAATTCTCCTAATTATGTCAGCATCAGAGGTCTTGCTGAGATGGGGCTTTGTTGCTCGGGTTGCTGTAGTGTCCTTTGGATATGGTGCCAAAAGAAAAGAATGAAGGAGAGTGAGACAGGGACAGTTATTCTTGTTTTATACCGGGAGACTCAAGGGGCAAAGTGATTAAAAGGCTTCTGCAAAGTGTCACCAAAAAACCTTTCAGGCTGAGAACAGAGTCCAGACATCTTTGGTCTCTTCAGAGTACAGCTACAGGCTCTTTGTCCTTGGCATCAATCTGGTAAAGCTTTTTTACTCTATTTTTGCTCAAGTCAGACAGAAAATTCCCTCTTTTATAGCCTGAACCCTCCATACAATACGTGGAAGTGTCTGACAACAGCCACAACACACAGACTGCTCCCCATCACAGCCCCAGCAACATCATCACCCCAGTGCTGCTTCACTCACCAGCCACAGCCTCATCTCAAAGTCCTCTGCAGGAAAAAAAACACCTTTGCACCCACCCTGTGACCCTCTAAGTTTTTAGGAGGCCTGGAGTAGCTGAGGGAGGGTTTGTAACTGATTCGGTGCTAATCCTGCCTTTAAATGTGAGCAACAGTCAAATTAGTGCTGGTAATTTTCTTTCCTCTTTACAGTCATTGTTCTCCACACAGCCTGGAATTTGATCTCATAAATTTAATCAGAAATTGGTTGCCAATTCATCCTTGCAAAAACTATTGGGTTCCCTCTCCACCTTTTTTTTAATGCAACCTGAGAGCCATCTCATCTCACAGCAGCAAAATTTTACTGAAATTTGAGCTATAACAACCTATTTCTCAGAACTGTACTAAAAATCTGATTTTTTTTCTCTCTCATCAGAATGGTTTGAGCAACTATATTCAGAAAAATACCTAATATGTGTCCCTTGATGCAAACCCAGGCAGTGACTTTCTACATCTGCTCAAAAGTGACACAACAGCCCTGGAGCAGAATGAGGGTTCATGTGGCATCAAGAAAACTCTGTTTGGCCAAACATTAACATCTCATTGATCACATCCCACCATAAAAATTATTGTTTTGAAGTGATACCACAAGTAGTTCCTATTTATTATGTGAGTATTACCATACTC
>VWYN01028179.1:0-23817 GCA_013400075.1 Hippolais icterina
TGCAACACAAAGGCTTTCCAGGGTGGAGGCACAGCCTGGTGAGCCTGAGAAGAGAGCAGGAAGCAGAGCCCTTAGTGGGGGCACAGAGCAGGAGCAGCACTGTGCTCAGGCACTCACCACTTCACAAAGGAGTCAACCCCAGAGGGACGCAACTGCAGCAGGTCCTTGACATCTTTGACCCAGATGTGAACTTCTCCCGAGGGAGGATTCTTGGGCCCTGCCATTTATGAGAAGAGAAAAGCTGTCATGCCAGTGGCAGCCATGGCTCCCAGAGTGACAGGGACCTCTGCAGGGACCCCCATGGCTCCTGTGTGCTCACTGCCCCTCCCTGGGCATCTCAGCACTGCAGCCAGCTCCGTCACTGCTGCAGCTGCACGGGCTGTGACACAACCTGCCAGTGCTGTGTCACACGGGAAAAGATGCTGCATCGGGGTGCAACAGTGTTGGTGATCGTGTCAGGGAAGGTTACAATACCAGCGTACCAGCAGAGGAGACAAATCTTTGTTTGTTAGGCTCCATTTATTTCCAGGAGGCCATTTCCTCTACCAGGAGACCAGGAACCCAGGAAGGCAGAGAGGCAAGAGAGCTCAGGAATAGGATCGGTTTTATGGGGTATTGTAGGGGTGGGGTTTACAAAGGTGGCATCAAATTCTAGTGACCTTAAAGCAGAAGCATTCACAACTCCTCCATTTATAAATTGGTTAAAAGGTGATATGAGTAACTCATAATAAGGGAGTTCTTGGAAATATGGCTTCATATTTTGCAAAATTAGAATGAACAATATTAAGCTTAAATAACAAACAGTAGAAAGGCATTTGAAACTTAAAGACAAAGTAACAGAAATGATGATACTTGAATGAATACATTTTTAGTGAACTGCTGAGCCAAGCCAGCCTTGTGCCTGCACCACAGTAACAGGGGACCTGTGCTGCTCCTGCCACATCACAGCACCCTGCAGTGCCCACATGCCCCTAACAACTGATGAGCTGGAGGTTGTTGTGCCCTTCCTCTCTCCCCAACACTTTCCCAGTAAATCCAGATGTGGAAATCAGCTGTAGGCTGCAGGCAGTGCTGTCAAACACTGCCTTTGTGCTGATCTCTAAGCTCTTGCTCTAATGAGACTCCTCTTTAAGCACCCCTGAGCAGATGAGGCACTGCAGGCTGTGTGTGTGCACTTTGGCAGTGGCCCTTCATGCCTCAAGCACACTCACCTAGGCTTCCAGGGGGGACATACTTAATGGACAAACTCATCACTCCCCGATGATCCACACCATTAACAGCAGAAAGGCTCTGAAACAGAAACAGTTATGACTGACTGAATGGATTGTGGAAACACAGCAAGGCAAACAGCTTTTGACTTCAGTGGAGGAGCACAAATGGACAAACTCTGATTTTCCACAGCTGGAGCAGCCCACTCTTAGGGCAGGTCATTTCTCTGAGGGTTTGTTCTCAAACTCAGTCTCTCAGAAGCAAAAGCCCGAGGATTCAGAGTACAAGGTTGCCCTTCCAGGCATGTCCAGCTGGATATAATTAACCCTTTTGGTTCTGAAAGATAAATGTCCTCTATCTGCTTAAAAGGGACCTCATATCAGGCCCTGTGAATCCAGAAGCATGCAAGAAGCCGTACAGGCTTTACAAACAGTAAATATGTTTTATTTACCTGGATATTTACCTCAAGTCATGTCAGTGCCTCACTTAGTACTCTGCTGGTTTTAAGGGATGATCTTTGTGTGAGCAGAGAGAATGGCAAAGTCATGGCAAAGCTGCTGTGATTAGTGTCAGGTTTTATTTATTTATGAAAGTGTCTCTACAGATCAGTCACCAACACAGACCTGAAGGCCATTGTTCTGAGCACTGAGGTGTCCCTAGCACAGTTCAGGTTGTCCTGCTCCACCCAAAGTCCTCAGAGGAGTCAGGAAGGATTTCTGCCACCCTCAAGGCTTCAGGGCTGGGCTAGAAAGGTTTCAGAACTGCAGCTGAGACACACTTACCCGGGGTTTCAGTGGGTACCAGTTGAGTTTCCTGTTGCTCCAGTCCCAGCTGGCCAAGTCTATTTCAATCTCTCCCAAAAAACTGTTACGTCCCAATGGATCATTGTGCCAAACGGAGAGATTTAATTTTTGGATCAGCAACACCATTTTCTCTATTTTATACTAGAGGAAGAAAGAGAAGTGAAGTTGTTCAAATTTTTCTTCTGTTTCTTTCACAAACAGAAATAAACTACTCAAAAGCTTGAATAAGCTCTGAGACACTCAAACCCACCCCACACATGCCCTACCCATGGACTGGTTTCTGTCTGAACATCTCTTTTTTTTTGTCCTGCAGCAATACTACTACCCTGACAAAGCTTTTCTGCTGAGCACAGGGAAACCTGGCATTCCATTCATCACACGGCAAAACCAATATTCTTTCAAGAATTATTAACACTGGTCTGGACATTGTTAAATAATCCTCTATGCTTTGACGAGTATGATCACATAATGCAGACCCTTCTTACCAGTCCTGTGCCCTGTGACTGCATGCAGGAAAGGGGAGGACAAGCAGCCCTTGCTCTGACTGCAGGTCCCTATTGCAGATAGGGATCTGCAATCAGAGATTGCACAGAGACCCAAAGACCTGTGTGGTTTTGGTAGAGAAATCTTGGGTGCCACCCAGATGGGTGCAGAGGAACCTTTAACATCCCAGGACTCTCAAACCCCAGGGAAGTGCAGTGCAGTGCTGGCAGGAAGAATCTGGCCAAGCAGACAGGATCTTTCCAGACCTGCCTGACAGAGGTACCTACCACAACAGAGGTTTTCAGAGTGTGTGTTTGCTCTTACCCTTAACACCTCATTGTAAATGGGGTTCACTGTCCTCTTCTTCACTGATGTTTTCCTCTTACCCATCCTAGCTTTGTCTGGGAGCAGGTAAGTTTTGACATACCTAGAAAACAAACTCCAGTTGGATATTGCCCCACACTGCCAATAAACTCTAATAAATTGGAGGGAGGGAAGGGAGGGAAGGGAAGGGAGGGAAGGGAGGGAGGAAGGAACCATTACATTTAAAGAAAATAAAAATCCTCCAGAGCACAGAATTCAGCAGTGTAGAAGTCACAAGGCACTCAGACATCACTCACGGGTCAGATCTGCCTTTCTTCTCATCCACCACAGCCAGGTCCTTGCACTGGGACACGTGCACCTGGAACTCCCGGCTCTTCTCGTCGTAGTCCAGAGCAAACTCCACGGTTCCTTGGGCATCCACACTCCCAAAATCACCACTGTAGACACTGAGCACACTGCCACTCACCTGCCGGGGGAAGAGGAACAGGCACAGTCTGACTGGGTTCTGGGCAAAGTCTGAGAGATGCATTCCCAGAGGGAAAACCTGGCATTCCTGTCCTTGTGCAGTGTGGTGTTCCTGGCACAGAGAGGGTTCACAGCTGTGTGTTCACAGTTCTCAAGCAAGCCAGGGCTAAGGAATCCAAAGAAGGGTCTGACAAGGATGTGTTGTACTAGACCAGGACTTAGAAGCATTGAATGCTCAAGAAATACTGAAGTTTTTTCACTCCTAAATCCCAAAACTTTGGGAAATGGACTCAGATATTCCTGGGGAGGACCACACATGGTCTTCCCTATGCTGACAGAACAAATAACTGATATCCTGACCCAATCTCATCACTAAGAAAGAAAGATATTGAGACAACTTGAACTATATTATAAGAACTTGTTATTTCAGGTAGATACAGTCACACAATCGTCAATCCATTTATAAAACAGACTAGAAATGTAGAAAGAACCATTCCTATCTTGTTGCTTACTCACAATGTGCATGGAGCAGCACAAAACAGATTAAAACTCTGTTCTAAAGAGCCACTGCCCCACCAAGCACAACCTGTGCTTGCCCCAAAGGCAGAGGAACATGAGGTTTCTGCAGGTACAAATCTGGAGCTAGGCACCCAAGAGTTATTTCCTTTCCCAGAACAAACTGCATTTTGCCCAGACAATTTGGGCTTCCTATTTCAAGTCTTTGTCTTTCACTGGTAGAAAGTCACAGAGCACAAGCAGAACTCAGCTACAGAAAGATGAGATAATTTTCTCTTGCACCAATCACTCATGATTCCCGACAGGATATCATAAAAGCTAATGCTGTTTACAAAGCAAATCATTAACCCTCTTGGCACTTCTCTGTGTTACTGTCATGAACATTTATCAAAAAAAACCTTCCCAGTAATTAACCCAATTCTTCTCTGTCTTTCCCTACTTACTTTTGTTCTGAATTTTATTATAACCTCTAAAAAACTTGCTAAACATCTCCTGTCAGGCCTTGGAGCTGCATTTACCATCCCATCAGGATACTCACCCCAGCAGAGAATCCTGAACGAGATTTTCAAAAACACCTGTGTGACCTGGACTCATTTTCAGCTCCCAGATGCTCCAGATTAGAAGAACTAACATGCCCCAAAGTTTTTAACATATTTATCTACATTCATGACCTCTCCCTACCAGCTTTGCTTCACATATATTCTGTAAATCTCAAATATACTCCTTGGAGAAATCCATAACAATAGCACAGCAAATTCAAGCACTTTTAATCAGTTCCCTCCCCAAATACTGTCTCTAAGGAATCTTTTAGAAACACTCAACACATTCAGTTTCTTTCAGCTTTCTTTAGAAGCTGAAGCTCTAAAACATGCTTTTGCTGTCCAACTCTGAGTTCTCTTTTACCTGCTGATTTAGGATGAGCTTGCAGAGGGCATCCATCTGCAGTCCTGAACCACAAACATGTCCCTCCATAGCTGAGTGCCTCATTTTCCCACCTGGAAACCTCCTCCTCCACCTTCTGCACTGCCAGGATTCAGAGACCCACACCTGCAGCAAGGGCTGTCACTTATGGGAAATCTGACCAAGGACAACTCAGTGGCTCTCTATTTTGAGGTGATACCTGCATTCACCCCTTTAACCTCATTAATGATCCCCGTTTCTTTAAGAATTTAATTTAAATAAAAATTTAACCCCTGCAGAAACCAACAGGATGCTCTGGAGGCCACATCAGCAGCAGCAGCCTGGATGCAGCGTCACCGCAGCCGACCGAGGAGCCCTGAGCCGCCGGTGTCAGTACCTACCGAGGAGACTGAAGCCATGTCTGACGAGTGGCTGCCAATGCTGGGGGTCTTCTTGTGCCTGTTAAACTGGAAGCTGATCTCTGAAGCCGTGTCTGATTCAGTCTGCTCAGAAAATAAGAAGCATCTTTAAGCTCTGCAGAGCCAGCGAGCGCTTTGCAACGCTAGAGAGAAAAGGAATTGCTCAGCAGAGTGCCATTAAGCAGAGATCAGGTTAGGAGTGCAGGGAGCCTCCCCAGGGCATCCCCTCTGAGCAGCACTGAACGTCATCATTAACTGCCTCCAAACAGAGCTGCGTGCCCCGCCTGGGCTGGGGAAAGGGCACACAGCAGCGGGGTTTGACAACATCCTGCAGAAACAGCTGCTCTTGGCACTGCTACTGGGGGCTTTTTCCTTATTGTTGTATTCCTCTGAAGAATGGCTTTTCCCCTCAGAGTCCCCCTGAAGCCTGTGCCATGTAGTTGGACCCTTCCTCCCTATCTTACCTACTCCTGACCCTATTGGCTCAGGGCCAATATCTTTCCTTGGCCCTAAACTAGATAAACCCCTGTCTCTTCCTGTTCTCTCTCGGAACACCACATGAAGAATAAAGCTTGGACTGAAGCTGAGGGGTGAGAGCCACCCTTTTGAGGTCTTTATTCTGTCTCTCTGAAATATATCTCCTTATAACCCCTGAGAAACTGAGCTAGCTAGAGCCTGGGAGGTGGCTAGAGGGAGATTATTTCAGCATTGCTCATTTATTCATGGCATAACCAAGGTGTGCTCTAAAGTGCTGTTGGTGTCCAGGAGAAAAATTCTCATGGCACCCCAACTGCCATTCAGGGAATGCTGTGATCACTATTTCAGCCATTTCTGGCATCAACCCACCTCAGACAACAGGAGAGGAGAGGATCTGCTCAGTTCTTTGACTCTTTCAGGTTCAAGAAATTGATGTGGTATCAAATGAGGTTTATTGTATGCTGCAGGTACAAAAAAATAATAAAGGCATCAAGATAGCTTGTCAGAATGAGGAAATTATAAGTCACACTTTTGTTTAAGGGCACAAGGAAGGAGGAAAAGCTTGTGGAAGGCACTGCAGTGCTACCTACTTGCCCTGTCTGTGTCACCTGTCATTGAAGCTGATCCTCCCCAAGACAAAAACTGCTAATTAACATCCCAGAGCTATTTTCAGTGTTTTCATTCACTGTGTGGGAGGGTGGAACTCCCTCTAGTGGTTCATCTAATTCCCTTAGCAGCACAAGGACGTGGATGTTGCCTGCTCTTATTTTGTAGAAAAGAGCACAAAAATATTTATACCCACAATTTCACCATCACATACACCTCTCAAATACTCTGCTAGACACAGAGGTGGACAGCAGCCAGATTATCTAAAAGAAAAAAGTTAGAAAGTTTCCTATCAATAGAAAGATGATTACTGGACTGCTTAAATGTCTAACTAATTATTTTCTGTATCTTTATCTTCTCCCAATAACTCTCTTGAAGATGACTTTCTCCATCCCAGAAGAATTAGTTTTGAAAAGATATCTGGATATGAACATGTATGTTCATATAAACACTTGTTTAGCATTGGAGGCATGATGACACATTCTTTGGTGCTCAAAATGCCCACGAGATTCTCAATTTACCATTCATTTGATATTTAATATTTTTCTTTCCAACCTTGAATAAATAATTGTATCTAACCCTGTCCACAGACCATTTGCCATACTGCAAACATGAAACTGGAACTCTGTAACAGGAACGTTTCCAAGGATGAGGTTTGGGGCTCTAGATTTAAAGCTTCCTTTGGCTTTACCATTACCTTTCCTTGGGCTCTGCCTTCCCATGCTCCTCATTCCAGCCCTGGCAGCCTTGGCCTCACCACTTTCCCTTTAGGGCAAGCTCTGAGCTGGCTTTTTGGCCTTGCCAGGTTTCACCCTCTGGCTTTTTTGGGCACAGAGGTTGTGCTGCCTTCTCTCAGGCACTTCCCATGGCTGCAGCTTTCTTGGGCTCCTTCAGGTAGGCTGCTGCTTCCTTGGTTGCCTTCTCAGCTTCTCTGGGTTTCTCAGGGAGTGACTGCCACCATAAAACATGTCCCAGCTGGGGACATCAGTCCAGCCACGGGCTCTGCTCTGGGTGAGGGAGAAGCCTCATGAGCAGGGGTCTGTGGCACAAGTCACACTGACACCAGGGCTGGCACCTCAGATCAACCCACAGCCCTTGTGCAGGAGCAGGAGAGATGAGCACGAGCTTCTTGCCAACCCTTTGAAGCCCTTGTGTTTTTTGCTGAAGTAACAAACCATCAATCTAGCTGTAATTTCCTGGCTCTGAATTTAATTTTAGGCCGTATAAACTCTCTAATTTGATGATGAAACAGTATGTCATTTTCCTAGCCTGGTGATGAAAAACTGGCATAATATATTACCTTCAGCAAATGTCAACCAAAAAGAAGAAAGAAAGAAAGATGTTACTCACTCTCTGTGGTTGTGTAAATGTTCACCATGCTCTTTGCAAGATTAATGCTATTTGCTCGGGCCAGTGCCTGAGCAGCAGGAGAATGATCCCCATCTTCCTCTGGAATACACAAAAAGCCAAATCAACATGGTAAATAAACAAACACAAATGGACAGTGCATCAAGAAGCCCGTGTGTGTGTGCCTCCCTTGGTCACTCTGGAGCACACTGCAGTTATACTGCTCAGGGCTGCTTCCCAATCATCCCAGTGCTGTGATGTCTCCCCTAAAAAAACCTCTTCACACTGTGTCAGAAAATGTAAATACTGCATTTACCCAGTCCCAAAGACAGACCAACTCTTGAGAAGAGCTTCCAGTGAAACAGAGCCACCGGCTAATATCAACCTGAAATGAATGACTGAATAAAGGAAAAAGCCCTGAGAAACAGTAGAATTATCTAGTGTATAAATGGTTGGACTTAATGATCTCAGATGTCTTTCACAGCCCAAAATATTCCAGAAAGAAAATATTTGCAATGACCTGAAGTGCAACTCCGGATTTTCATAGGAATGTTATATGAGGTAAGAAATAAGCCAAGAAATAACAAAATTAAAAAATAAATATCAGATGAGACTGTGGAAAATCCTCTCAAACAGGTCTCCCCCAGGCACAGGAGGACAGAAAATTTGGAAAAAGAAGGTAAGATGCTCTCTGTTCATAGGTCTCTGCTTGGAAATGTAAAGTGAGTTGCAAATAACAATAATGTTTTCTCACAGTAATAGTCACTACAAGAGCCCATCAAACCCAGAGGAAGAGGCTGCTAAAATGGTGATGCTATTGACACCATCATGGTTGAGAACATGGTATCAGAACCCAGAGAGATCAGACTGCTTGTTCAGTCTGCTTTGCTTAAAATTTAATATCAAAGTTCACTTGTGCATTCCAAAAAGACACAAAATGTCATTTAGGCACTGACAGCCAGTGGCTATCCCAAGGTACTCTAAGAGCCAGTGTATTTATTAAACACTCTGCTTCACATTTTATTTCTTCTATTTGTGTTAGACTAATCTCTACTACCACAAAGAATTCCTCCAGCCCCACATTTGAAGAAAACACAATCTTGCCAGTGAGTGAAATAAAGTGAGTTCCTGTGATGTGTTGTAGGTAGTGCAGGGCTGTCCCAAGGTGAGGTGCTTGCAGGTAAGGCACAGGGGGGGAAAGTAAGAGAACATCGCACCATCCCCTTCTATCCTTGCACTAGGCTACACAAGAATTGTTTCCAGAGCTGTTTGTGGAACACACTCTACACAAGCTAACTCCACACAAATTGCAATATAGGATAAATGGACAGATGAAGAAAATGTGCAAAAAGCAGAAGGGTTAGGGAGGAAAACAGGCTCAGGGATGGCTCTCTGTTTGGATTTCAGAGGGTGCAGTCACAGCCCTCAGTACCTGAGTAAACAGCTGAGTCTGTTCCCTGAACAGCTTCTCTCTCTCCAGATGGTTTGCCGGGTGTTGGCTGCTCTGAAGACTCACACATTTTTTCCTCAGTTAGCTCTCCATTTATTTCCATGTTGTCTTGAGTACCCAAATCAGGTCTTTCCTCTTTCTCACCATCACTTTCACCATCTGTGAGCACGGGGTCGATCAGTATCTGCACCCTGCTCACCAGGGACCTCGCTGTGGGCTTGCGCTCCTCTGCCACCACCAGCTCCTCCACAGGCACCCCTGGCACGCTGCCAGACACATCCTTGCTAGGTGACTCAGGGTGGATGGAAGGTGCTCGCACAGGCAGTCTGGATTTCTTGGAGCAGTGCTGCACCACCTTCTCTTCCTCTGGCATCAGCAGCTTCCCGTTGCTTTCACTGAGGGAGTCGCTTCTCCTCACCAGGCCGCCCTTGCTCTTGGCATTCGTGGGCCTGGGAGTGATGGGAACCGAGCCCTTCCTTGCAGGAGTGGCACAGCTGGGCTCTTCCTCACTGGAAGACAACGTTATTGTCCTTTTGTAGGGGGTCTTTGTTTTGGTGAAGGCACCAGGTTTCTCCTCAGCATCCTGACCTTGCCCAGACTGCACGGAGAGCGAGTGGCGCAGCTCGGCCCGGCTGGCTGCCTCGGCCAGGCCCGCCATGCTCCCCGCTGCCCCCCGCTCTGCTCCCTTCTCCCAAAAGTTCTTCAGGTTCCTGAAGTGCTCACGGTCGAGGCCGATGTCCTCCTCTTTGTTACTCATGGAGGAGATGGTGTAGTTCACGCCTTGCTTAGCGGCCTGGCTGCTTTCCCTGTCTGCGGGCAGGGCCCCGGGGCTCACCAGTGCCTCTTTCTTTGCAAGGCTGCTGTTTTCTGCTGGCCCCAAGTGATTCACAGACTGCTCAGACCTGGGGAAGGCTCTGCTTGGTTTCTTCTTAACTGGTATTTTGCTGGGAGTGTAAGTTTCTTCGGGTGGAGTTTTTGGCCCCTCTGTGGTGGCAGTGGCCTCACCAACAGCTTCTCCTGCAGGTGCAGAGCTGGGCTGAGGCACAGCATCCTCAGAGAGCTGGGTGGGAACTGGAGACACTCCATGACCTACAACAACAACAAATGCTCAGGGCCTGTCCCACTGCATCACATCCAATAAATCCCCAGAAGGTCTGGGCTGCAATTTCTCAACGAGAAGACAAGGGGAATTTTCAGAAATCATCAATATATTCATAGTTCTTTTCCATATTCGGACTCTAGAAAGTTCCCTTCCATCTGAAGAAAGCCCTGAAAACCCCAGTCCTTCTCCCTGCAATAGAAAAAAATCCACTTTTGGATTTTTTGTTGCTGTGAGTTGTGGATTTGTTTGCAGGTTCCCTTTCAATTTGACAGCTTCCCTACTGGCTATTTGCAATGTTCCAAAATTCACTATGCAGTCAATGCCTGAAAGAGAGGGTTAGTCCTCTTCTGGATTAAAGAGCTGAGAGCCAAGCACTCAGTTTAATATGTACTGAGAGCCCAGAGAAGTTTCAGCCATCAGATTGCTTTCTGCCTTGGTCCCTGCTGCCCTGGCTGTAATTCACAAAGTGCTGGCAGCCCATTCTTATATGCCAAGGTACTCTTTGTTATTTATTTGTAGACACACTGAAAAACAACTTGTCTCTTGGTGTTTGATGTTGAGTAACAAAACCACCAATAGCTCACTGAACAAAACCCTTACCTTTTCTAGACAAATGAGAGCTGTTTGCTGCAGTCACAAATGGACTTGTTCCAGTGTCACTCTCTGAGGAAGAGACATCATGTATGCTGGATCTCTGAACAGAAAACAAATCTTATCAGTGTATAAATACTGACAGGACTGGAAAAAATGTATTTGATTTGAGCAGAGACACCGGGGCAGGCAGCCTGTGGAGCCCCTGTCAGTAGGTACAGACTGTGTGAAGCTCCAAGGAGTAACAAAACAAAGTGCAGAGGCTGTGCCCGTACTACCTTGTATGCAGACAACTGGACAGGAAGTCTTGGCTTTGGTTTTGGCACAATTTTCTGCTCTGTGGTTTCAGGAGTAGGGGTACTGGATCTGTGGGAGAGGAGAAATGCCTCAACAAGGAGCTCTGTGGTAATGATGTGCCTGTTTGGGTGCTCAAGCACTCTTCAACATCACCTCAGTTCTGCTCAGGTGCAGAACTTGCTCAATAAAAACAATGTGTGTCAACTACTAGGTTTGTTCAGACTTTTCCCTCCTGGGAAGTGCCAGAAGAGCCCAAGGGCCTTGCAGAAGGGAGAAACATTTCTATGCTACAGCCCAGGAAGGAACAGGCCACACCTTGCTTAAGACTGAATGAGAAAAACAAAGCTAGCTTTTCAGGATTTAACCAACCCCCTCCAAAAAAAAACCAAACCACTGGCTGTTGTGCCAGCAAAGCAGGAGCACCTAGGGCCTGTTGCCTCTGGATCCTTCATTAAACAACACCCACTAATCAGCTGCAAGAGGTTTCCAAGTGTTGTCAAGGCCCATATTTAATATTTAACTGGAGCAACTGCCACCTGTGGAGAATGATTCCTCATTCTGCTGACAAAAAAAATGCAAATGAGACGGGAACAACAATACATGAATATGTGAACATTTTAATTGCTTCTCCATAGCCATGGATATTGACTGAGGTCACTGACTTGCTCACTGGAGTGCTTTTAATAGTGTTTCTGCTCAGTCAGCACAATGTGAAATCCTACCAAGCCTTGATGGAGAGTGCTGAGCACTGGACACAGAGGTAGGCACCAGCAGGAAATGAGCAGTTTCCTCAAACAGTTCAGTTTGTTAGTGTTGCTCCATAGCAAAAATTAAACAAATAAAACCATAATTACTTTGAAAAACTAACCAGCACATCCTGACATTAGAGACAGCTCCCATTTTGCTGGTGCCTTATCAAATCATGCAGGAAAAGACCTTTGTGGGATAAGCACATTAGCACTTGATTATTTGGGGTGGATTGATATTCTGACAATTCCTGGAAGAAGGACTTAAAAAATGTCCTATAGAAAGTATTACTTATAGAGTCTCAGAAACTCAGTTAGGGTTTAATGGCTAGCATTCAATTTTCATTAGAAGTAGGAGCAGCAGCTGAGCACTGCACACAGCTGTGTTACCTTCCCTCTCCTGCAGCAGCAACGTCCTCAGGAAGGGCAGGACTTGGGGCAGCTTTGCTTTCCACACCCGTCTGGGTCTGCTCGTTGGCCTCATCTGTAATGTAACAGGGACAAGTGAGAAATGGCATTTCATTAAACTTGTAATATTTGCTGTGTTCTGTTTGGGGTAAGAAGATGCTTTGCCCAATGGGGGTTAAGAGGAGAGGGGGTTCTGCCTGCTCCCCCCAAGGATGGAGCAAAGGCACTTCCAGACCCCACAGATCCAAGGGGCCAAAGCTGCCCAACGCCTGCCTCGTGCCAGGAGCTGTCACATCACTGGAAACCTCCACAGCACGCTGCCACTGACTGTCAATAAAGTTAATCTGCTCCAGGATTTAAATTCAGCCATTTCCTGTTTTGACTCAAGTCATCCGATCTTGGCAAACAAAGGAGGAGGTCAATACAGTTAATGAGGAGATCCCTGTTATTTTTACTGGCACAAGGACCAGCTGTATCTTCTAAGCTCCCAAAGACCCCAAATTAAAAACAATAGAGGACAGTAACTCTTACAGCAGACTGCAGGGTATAATGCTGTGTTAGATATTTTGTTAGCAACTGGGTTTTCTTGCTACTGCAAAACCAAAAGGATCAAACTCTCAAACAGTGAATAAAAGCTTAGTCTGGTCAACAAGATCTGCACGTATTTATCCATGCAGCTAAGTCTATTTTAAAGAGAAAATCTACCTGTTACAAGAACTGCCAAACCATTCCAGGATATATTTCATTAAACAATACAACAGAAAAAGGAGTTCAGAGGATTCAGAAGTAATATTAAATAGCATGGCCTGGCTTGTTATCTGCTTGGAAAACCACACAAGGCCCAGGAGCAGGCCAGTCCTATGGTGAGAAGACTCAAGATTGCCTGTGTGGTGCCATCCAGCATCAACATAGTCACAGGAATATCCAAAGATTCACTCCCCTTTGCCTGTGTATTCCTATGGAGAAAAATGCTGCATTCCCAACCCTCCTGCCTGCCCAGCAGCTGGCCCTGAGGTGCAGGACACAGCAGCTGCTGCTCAGAGCTCTCTGTGGCAGGGCTGCACGCCTGGCACACAGGGAGGTGGCAGCTGGGGAGCCCCGTGGTTCCCACAGCAGGTGGAAGTCAGGGAGTTGCTCCTGCTGAAAAACAAGAGTCTGGTTGTGTAAAAATGAGCCAGTTTTAGAGAGGGTGCTCCTGAGTGAGGGATTGGTTTGCCCATGCCAACACTTGTTGGAATTCTGGAAACTGAGGATTTTAGGCTTCTGTGCTGACAGGCACTGACCCCCAAGCAAACACTGCATTTGGCCATGGAACAGGCTTCCAAAATTGAGTGACAGCACTGGGATTGTGGGTGTGTGGTTTGAATAGAAGTGTGTGATATCACAGGGTGGAAACCTTAGAGTTTAAGGGTTTAGAATATAGTAATACATATAAAGCAAGATGGAGGATGTTTTTCTGGTACTGAAGACATAGATGAGAATCCCCTTATCACAACACAGGGACTGGTTCCCAACAGACTCCCAGTCCTGGACCAGTTTTTTCCTGGTCCATCAATTGGTTTTCTTAAGCTGTACACTAACATACTTACTTTCTAGCTTGCCCTTTTTCCTTCTAATTGATGCCCGAAGTAGATCCGGCCCCTCCAAGTCTTCCTGAAACCTCTTTGCCTTCACTTCAGAAAACCATTCACCTGTCACAAACTTCTTCTTCTTCTCATCCTTGATGGAGCCTTGTATCCTCCTGAAAGTCAGTGCAAGCATTACACACCAAAAAGATTTAAAGTTTCAACTTCCCCTGAGCCATCTTTGTGATCTGTCCATGGGTTCACCTGTCTGACACTATGAGGGATCCAGAGATTATTCTCTGCAATCACCAGAGCATTAAAACAGCAGCTGATTTATTCTTTATCTGAAATGGGAACAGCACCTTGTAATCTCGGGTTTTCACCTCTTCCAAATTTCACAAATCCAAAGTATTCACCTAGCAAGGAGATTTGTCCACTTGCTTGGCTGCCCTGAGGGTTAAGGAAGGGGCGGGGCTGTTTGTCTGTCTTGCACTTCTCCATTTTATTTGTCTATTAATCCCTTCATGAGCAGCAAAACCTTTTGGATCAAGTTTGCTGCAAACCATGGAAACAAATAATGATGTTTAGGGATGCAACCTGTCCCTGCAGCACTCTCCCGGCACACTACTCCTTTCCCTGCCATGCCTATTTTGGCACTCACATGGTTAGCTGTCCCTCCTAAGCATGGCTTCTCCTCCTGCACCTCACCTGGGCACACCCAGGGTTGGTTTTTGGCATCTAAACCTGTCAGTGCTCTGTTACCAGCCTGTACTCTAACCCTGCTCACCATGGCTTGCTGAATTAGCTGCCTTTCACCTGGCACAGCTCAGCACAGTTCAAGGTCCCTGTGAAACCAGAGGAAGCTCCCAGCTCAGCCCAGTTCTCAGCAGGAAAAGGGAGAAAACCCCCAGATAACCCTGGAGGGTCACATTTGGCTGCCCAAAGGCCAGGAGGGAGCAGGGAGAATTGGGCTCAAGCCTCTGCAGGCCATGCTGGGGACTCAAGCTCCCATCTAGAGCAGGGCTGCACTGCCTCCAGGAGGGTCTCAAGGTGCCGGGCCAAAGGAAATAGAGGTTTTAATCTTGCTGACAGCGGATCAAGGAAATGCCTTTCACTTCATTTTGCCCAGCAGGCAGGTTGTGTTGAAACCAAACATGTCTTACTGCAGGTAGCCAAACTGACAGCAAGGGGCTCTGGGCAGGACCTAATTCACTTCACTCCCAAATCAAAGCCTCCTGTGCAACAGCTTTCAAAGAGAAGTGAAACAAAACCAAAATAATCCAAACACACTTTTTACCAAACCTCTACTTCAGAGGAAAAATTGACTCCGTTTCAGAAACAAACAAATAAACAAATCCCAAAAGAAATAAAAACTAAACCTTTTGAAATTGTTTCAGTTCAGAGGAGAGGTAAGAGCATGCAGACACAAACACCCCAAGTCCAGGCTCCTGGCTTCCAGTTGTTTCCCACCTCTAAGCAGAGGCCAGGGCACACAGGCTCCAGGAACCTGCAGCAAAGCTTCCTGCTCCCCCTTCAAGCCTGGAGCATCTTTTCTATATGGATATAGACTTCTATATATTTCTATCTTACTCTTCTTTTGGCTCAACAGCAAATCCAAGACTCAAATCCTTAGCTGGGGTAAACTGGCACAGTGCCATTCACACTCACTGAGTTACTCATTTCTTGCCATGGAGAACTGGGTGCCAGCTCCCTGAGCCTGGTGCATACTGTCAGCCCAGATGGTTTAATGCTGGCATTTAAAAAGTGGCAGCAGCAACAAGCAATCCTGATCAACCAGAGCTGAGCTCCAGGACGGCCAGTGGCAGAGGAGCTGAACTGAGCAGGAATCCCTGGCTCTGGAACAGCTCCCTGCAAACCTCTGCCAGGTCATGTAGCCTCTGATCACCTCTCTTTGTAGGATAGATGGTGCACCTCAAAAAGCAATGGGGCAACATAAAACAGAGAAGGGGATTTAAAATTTCATTTTGTAAAATCTCATTTTAAAACACACTATGGCCTTTCTGTGCTACGGAGTGAGTAAAACAAGGTAGCAGCTACTCCCCTGCTCAGACCTCTGCCACCAAGAAATCAGCATTTTCCTCCACAGAACAGGAAAGGGGTGATTGCCCCTGGCATCTCTGAGGGCTGATGATTAACCTAAAAGGAAGGTCCACTCCTGCAAGGGGAGGACAGAAGGACGGCTGAGAAGGATGAGGTACAATGAAAAGATCTATCAGGATGTGAGCAAAAGGGACAGTACTGCTGCAACATGCACCTCTCCTNAGAAGGATTGGCTGAGAAGGCAAGGTACAATGAAAAGATCTATCAGGATCTGAGCAAAAGGGACAGTACTGCTGCAACCTGCACCTCTCCTTGTTCACACACACACACACATGCCCCTCTCTCAAAGAAGTGAAAAGATCCTCCCCAAGGGAAGCTCACATCCTGCTGTCACACGCTCTCTCACCTGATGCGATCCCCGTCCTTCTTCTTCAGCTCTGCATCTCTCTGCAGAACCTTCATCAGCTTTTCATACTCCTCCTCGGTCAGGAAGCTCAAGTCCAGCATCTTCCCTACACCCTCCTTCAGTTCTTCAGCTGGCTCAAGTGAAGGCAGAGCAGGCACTCATCCAGCCCATGGGCAGCCCCTCGCAGCCGCCCCGGTGCTGAGCGAGACGCGGCCGGAGAGAATGGATTCACCAGAGCATGGCTTGGGTGGAACTCACCCTAGCACCTGGGCTTGCACTTCCAGGCTCTTGGCTGGCACGTCTCTCTGCACTGCATGCCGTCCTTCCCCTGCCAGGAGAATTCTCTCAGCAAAACCAGGCTGCTTTGCTTTTCTGTGGGCGCCAACGTCAATCCGAGAGGGAAGCGCTGGAGGGAGTGAGCTCCTGCCTCCTCTCACCAACCCTCCTCTCAGCAAGGGCAGCCCCAGCACCTCTGGCATGCACCCTCCTCCACAGGGAGTCTGCTCGCTGGAGTTCAAGCATCCCTGCAAAGAAATAGCACCGAGATGCCTTTTATGATAAGCGAGACATATGGTAACCGAGTGTGTACATTGGGGGTTTTTATTTGTTCTCCAAAACGAGCTGCCTTACTTCCCTCCCTGTCCTAGAGCTCCTCACGTGGTATTAACTCAACCAAGACCATGTTTTATTTTAGCCCTTTCCCATTAACAGGTAAACAGTTGATTCAGCATGCCACAGGCAAAATATGCATAGAAATTACCAAATGGCTTGCTTGCTTTTTACCTCCGTTCTTCTCATCCTCACTTCTTTGTGCCCTAAATGAGACCAAGGATAAGCAGCCAACCTCTGTAAAGCAATCAGAAGATGACAGAACAGCAACCTGCAAGCATTTCTGCTGCATGTTATGCTATGAAATACCAGGGGCTCATTGTCTAATATGTGTGCCCTTTGCTTTATGCTGCACTGATATTTGCTATTCAAACACTGCTGGTGCAGATCACTTCGTGCTTCAAAAGACAGCGAAAATGGCCAGAGGCTGCAGGGCGTGGAGGAAAGGTAAATCAAGCACTGCCTTGCCACTTTATTCCTTTTCCTCTCTCCTGGCCAGCTTGAGGGCAGTAAGGCACACCTTTGAGGGAGGAAAAGTTCTGCTCTTGTCCAGGTAGGCAGTTTCTACCCTACTCAATTTTTCTGCTGTTTCCAAACCTTTCAAGTGATTGTGGGTTTCACGATACTTTGCTGTTTCTTCCATCTGACCATGATGTTTACAAACAAATACCACAGAACACTGCATGAAAAAGCTAATAAAAGGAATGGCATTGTCATAAAAACCTCTTATTTCTTTTTATAAAAAAATTGTTGGAGGAAAGGAAACAACATTTCCTGTTTCTTTAAGGCAAGAATGGCTGTGCTTGTCACACTACAATTATAGCCCTTATCATCTGAGAAATTATCAATACCACTCTAAATAGTTTAAATAGAAATAATATTAAAAAGCTCTGGTGAATCTCTACTGTTTAAACCCACATTTCATCCAGCTTGGCATGGCTTTTCAATGCTTAGTTACATCTACTCTTCTTCTCTGGCTCTCTGGCACAATCCTACTCCTTCTACAAAGACATTCACAGAACTTTCTGGGACAGATTTTATTTTTGAAAAGGTATCTAGGGACATATCACAGTCTTTGCTTCTCAAGAACTTTTATTTATTTTTAACAAACCCCATGACACGTGGGCTGAAACTACTTCAGAAAATATTTCCAGTGAAGACTCATATTTATTCATCACTACAGCAGTCAATTAAAAATAAAAGCTGCTTCTTGGGAAAAAGGCAACTTCTTTGTAAAGAGCCTTTTTTGTCTTTCTCATTTCTTACTGAAACAGCTACATTAGAAGGAAAAGGTTAACAGAAACCAAACAGGCACCTCCTTCTTTTGTTTTATATAGTTAAAAATCAAACCACTTGATGCACCTGCTGTGGGAAAGCGAGCTGGTGCACAAAACTGTTTTGCTGCAAGTGTCAGCAGCTGCAAAGCTGGTGACCCAGACCTGCAGGAATAAACAAGCCTGGGAAATTCTCTCCCATCTCCTGCTCCACTGAGCCTGGGCAGCCTCTGATGGGCACCCCAGGAGTGTCTTGGGCAGTGCAGAGGCTGGAAAGGAGAACCCCAGCATGAAGCACTGAGGTGCAGAGCATTAAGGGAGAGCATGCTAATTGTTAACCTGGTTCTGTGAGTACAATGGATTCGAGGTAACAATGACCTGCCAGGTACAGTACATAATCAGGCAGGCACAGTGCTGGGTGCCCAGCCATCACCCACTCCCCTGATTGCTTAATCCCTGAGGCAGCAGCACCACACAGCTTGGATTTGCTCTGTTAGATTGCACATAATCCTCCCCCCGTCAAAGCCTTGTTAACAGACACTTTGGACACCACAGGGGTAATGTAGTACAAACACCTAAATCAGCAGATCCACAGGAAAGCCAGGACCCAAGGTGCATTATTTTCTCCTCATTTGCAATAAACCACTTGCAGCTCTGAACTGTCTACTCCTCTGCTAAGAACAGCTGTGAACTACAAGAGCAGGGAATATATTTAATTGCCTTCTGAAAAGCTATTCCACTAAAATGCTGTCAGTGCACTGACTGCAATGATATTTTGTCTGACTCGTTGCAGAGAAAGAGACCTACAGTTCCTCCCCAAAAACCTCCTAAGCAGCTAAGTCCTATAGAAATGGCCTTCAGATGAGAGACAGCTGATAAGATAAAGAATAACTTCAAACAAAGCAGGCAATTGTAGTCTCCCAGAGCAGTCACATCTAAACACATCTGTTACCATCACACAGGAAATGTCAAGGCCAAATTCTGGCAATGCCAGGTACAAATGCCAGAATTGCTCAAGCTGAACTGCTCACAGACTTTATCCATGTTTTTCTCTATTCAGTGAGGGCTGTACATGACAGAGTGCCATCCCTACCTCGGACAGAATGATGGGCAGCTCACGTTGCTGATAATCCCCAGGGAGGGCAGCTTTGGCAGGCCCTGAGGGGCACCAAGCAGAGAGCAGCTCTGACCCTAGAGATGGCTCCCCACTCCAGTGTGCACCCCAGAACAAAAAAACTTCTGCTCAGTTCATTCTGAGCACAGCCCTGGGTGGTTTCTCTCAGATCAAGCCACTGTTTCACATCACACTTTCCAATAATGTCCAGCATGATGGAGAATCTCTGCTGTTTCATTAAAATCTCTTCCCTCCCCTTAGGCAGCTTTAGTGAAGGATGTCCATCGATCAAGGATGGCCCTGAGATGGCACAGAGGAATTGCAGGAATTTATCAGAACAAGCAGGTCTCCAGCCCAGCAGAAGATATTTTGGAACAACAATACAATGCTAAGCCAAAAAAAAAAGAGCAAACTCCCCTATTCAGTGCCTGTGGGGAATGCATAACTGAGGAAATGGGGGAGTTCTGCCTATTTGCACTCAGCCTCAGAAATACCTTGGCTTCCAAAGAACATCCCAGACCCAGGGCATCACAGAAGGTTCAGTTAAGGATGTATAAGGATTTTTCCTCCCCTCTACATTTCTACCCAATGCAAGGTAACCACCACATGAATAATTAATTATCTCCACTGAACTCTACTCATCTCCTTCTAACAAGGAATTGCATGGGTGGAATTTGCATTACACACAATTTACTTCCTTTTAGCCATTTTTAATTAAATGAACCATCCTACGGTTACCACCTAGGGTAAACAAAGGACTGAGCTTCTCAGCCTTAATCATTATTTCCTAGAACCGACACTGCCAAAATAAAAACACCCATCAGAGGAAGAGTCTGACTCAGACTCCTTAAGGTCAACAAGTCCTTTTATTGGTAGTAAACTGATAATGCAATGCTATAGTCTAAATATTTAAGAGTTCTGTTTATTTCACAGGTGGGAACTATTTGCAGAGCTTGCAGGATGTAACTCATTGTAATCCTGCAGATTGCCAGAACACAAATAAACAAGCACAGCCACGTGGGACACCAAGAAATCCCCTAATATCACCTTTGGAAACTCAGCTGTCCTGCTAGCAAGGTTTCTAGATGTGACCTGGTATGATGGGTATTCCTAAAAGCTGTTTACACTTGAAAAGGCAACAATAATTAAATATATGGTATCTAAAACTGAGCAGTGAACAGCTTAAAGCTAGAATACTGCAAGTATTTAGATTAATCACCTCCCTGTCCCCCTTTGTCACTCACTCACCCTCAGAACCCAGATATTTTCAGCATGAAAAATGGGAGGTGGAAGGTAAGTTTTGGCTGAGTTCAAACAAAGAAACTGCAGGAATGGAAGATGAAGAAAAAAGCAACCACCCATGAGAACTTGTGTCTTTTATTTTTGACCCAGAAAAATATTTGCTGACCTCAACTGTGCTTTCTTCCAGACATAATTTCTCCATGTTTGCTTGCAGTGGTGACATGTCTTAAATGATTTTCATGACCCTGCTTGTTATGCCCCAATAATTGTGAGCTTGCAACACCTATCCTGGCCAGGAGCCCTCCAAATCAGAAGGCATTTTATGTTAAAAAAAAAAACACCAAAAAACCCAAAACCCACAGTGCTAAAACCACCTCGTTTTGTAACATGGTGGAGAAGTTAAAAATACACAGGGCCCAATTCTTTTGTCCTCCTGTGCCTGCTGAGCTCAACTGGCGTGAGGCGTGGTGATAAATCCCAAGGGAAAACAGTGCTGTTTGTTTAGGAAACTTTGCATACTGAGGGATCCTTCCTTCTGGTCACTGATTATTTTTAAGCCCCAGACACGCCTGGATGATTCTGAAATACCTTCAAGCCAGTTTTGAGTTAATTGTTAAGACGACAGGGTGCATCTCTTTGTTTGAGATATCTGGCAGGTGTAATTCCCTCCAACACCAGGGAAAAGGAGTTTCAGAAACACTCTTAGGAAGTAATTGTTTGATCTGTAGTTTCTAGTTATTGATGACAAAATAAAGAGGGTCTACATCCAGAGGCTGGGGTCACCCCACACACGATGGAAGGGGAGAAAAGTGATGCCAAATCCATCAATGTCTGACTCAGGATCTATGCCTTTATCTCTTCTGATTCCCAAGCAAGTGCTGAGGCCTAGGCTGGGCTGTGTGGGCTGGTTCTACTACAGAAATGCACTACACTGAAATTTAAACTAAAGCTGTTTTATTTTGTCACCCTGACATCCAGTGAAAGGAAACTCCAAGGGGAGTAAGCCCATTGCTGAACCTGCACATCACCTGCATCACACACAGACCTTGCTCCACAAGAAAACAAATCCATACAGGNGGAAACTCCAGGGGCAGTAAGCCCATTGCTGAACCTGCACATCACCTGCATCACACACAGACCTTGCTCCACAAGAAAACAAATCCATACAGGGGAATATTAAAAAAAAACAACAACTAAAAAAACTGGCCACTTTCCTTCCAGAAATAATGCAACTTTCCAGTGCAAACACAGACTCAGTCATTAATTCACAATGTCTATGTGTATGTATATGCTGTAGGAGCAGGATGACCTGAGTGGGACAGGAGCAGCACTCATGACTTACAAGGTTCCACTCTCTGTCCCCTGCAATGCTCAGAGGTAGATTTAAGAAAGATTTAAGTGAAGGGTGACATCCAACACCCACAGCCATGAGGAGGCTAATTCTACCAGAGATGGGTAGCCTCAATTCACAGGAAGATGAAAAGATTTCAACACAAACCCACAGTTCTCATACTGAGTTCTCTCTGCTGGAGAAAGTTGCAGTAGGTTAATTAGCTACAGGCACAGCTATAAACAGATGTGATTAAACTAGCACAAATCTGCATGTGGACATGGCCTGTCATTTAGTTTAGCTTAACATAAAAGTTTAGACAAACTTGAGTGAGAAGTCCAAACACAGATTGCACTGATTTAATTAAATGGCTAAAAATAAAATCAGTATCAGATGATCATCTGGTACCATTTCCTTGCACAGACAAGGTGTTTCTTCCATCTGTTCAGCTCCATGAATACTTAGCAAATCTTGAAGGAAGGTGGAGAAAGCAGACTTTTTGGATAAAAATAACAAGGTCATCTGAACTGTTGAACAAAGTAGTTTTATTTCTAGGTGCTTAAGCTGAATAAGACTGGGAGCTTTTATATGAGCAGTGACAACTCTAATTCTGCCCAGACACAACTGGATGGTGATACTGCTGTGTAAAATGCACCTTATGCTGCAGAGATGCCTGCCCAGGGACACTCCACTGCTTTGGGGTGTCAGCCCTGTGAGCTGCAGGTCTGCAAGCAGGGAACAGCTCAGGCTGAAGCTGCTGAAGCCATGGAGGCTCAGCCAAGCAGCCACCTGCAGCATCCTCCCTGGGTGGGTTTCTAATCCCGTTTGTTTTGTCCCTCCAAGATGAACTGCACCGTTGGGTTTAACTTGAAAAAAAAGTAACTTGGTTTTGAATCAAGTGTCACTTACAAACCCTTATTTTTCTCAGGCTCTGTGGCCTGTTTACACCCCAGGACAGCCTTGTATTCCTTTCAACTTTGTTGCAAACATTTCTAATTGCTTTGTTTTTCTCCCCACACACACACACTCCCCTGCTACATCTCTGAATGCAGATAACAATATTGATTTAAATGCAATCACAGCGAGCCTGATGTACAATAAACACTTTGTCCCACGTTGTGCCATACCGTGGCAAGGGCTGCCCCTTTCCCAGGGATGGAGGCCCACTAAAGGAACACAATTTATGAGTTTGGAAGGGAAAAAAAAAAACCAAGTTTGCACTTCAATTACAGAATTGTGCAGGAGAGCAGAAACTTGGGTCACCACGTGGAGTTTCTCAGATATTCTGCCAAAGGTGGAGCAGGGAGGGAGGTAAAGGAAATGGGTTCAGCCCTCAGAACCAACCAACTCCTGCCTGCTGCTGTCTGACCATGCCCTGTGCTCTGTCCTGAGGGAAGAGATGCAGGGGTCTGGAATGGTCTACAGCATCACTGGAGAGGATAAGCTCCACTGCAAACTATTTTATGTGAAAATGACTCACTGCCAAAGCAATCCAAGACATAAGAACCAAACAGGTCATAGGTTACCATGGCTTATACAACAGCACTGATCACATTGGAGAGATGGCTGCAAGGGGAACAGAAATTAATAAATGGTTTTATTGCCATGCTGAGCATTTACAACAATGAAGCATGAGCACAGAAGTAAATAAAACCAGGATGGAGAGGGGAGACCATGAAAACACAGACAAAACAGCAAAAGTCACAGGAAGGTGACACATCATGATCCATGTTTTTACAAATAATTTGGAATACAAAGTGGGGAAGCAATAACAAGAAGTACACTATAAATCATCAAAAGTACTCCTTATTTTCCAGGACTTTCATTTTTTTAGAAGTTTTTTATGTCAGATTTTCTCTACAGAGAAAGTTGTGGCTGCCCCATCCCTGGAATTGTCCAAGGCCAGGTTGGATAGAGCTTTGAGCAGCCTGGTCTAGAGTACAGTGTCCCTGCCCCATGGCAGAGGGGTCGGAGATGATCTCCCAACACAAACTATCCTAATTCCATGATCTCTCCTCTGAAAACCAGCAGCTGCCTGACAATCTTAATAGATGGGACAAAACCACTCTGTGA
>VWYN01028179.1:25472-52400 GCA_013400075.1 Hippolais icterina
GGGCAGGAGGGGAGCGGCACCGTAGAGCCAGAGAGGTCCGGCAAGCACCAGTGCGTCCTGAACCCGGCACACGGACACAGAGCGTTCGCACCGAGCCCGGCCGGGGCTGCGCTCCCCCCTCCCGCACACCGGGGCTGTGCCCGGCACGGCGAACCCCGAACCCCAACCCCGAACTCACCTGGCCTCGGCGGCGCGGGCCGGGGCGGGGCTATCACCCCGGGGGGCGGGGATACAATCCCGGGGGGCGGAGTTATCCATCCCGGGACGGGGCGGGGCCATTCCGGGGCGGGACTACCCAGCAGGGGCGGGGCTATCATACGGGGCGGAGCTACTCGCCCTGGGGCGGAGCTATCCATCCTGGGGCGGGGCTATCCGTCCCGGGGCGGAGCCATAGCGGGGCGGGGCTATACCGGGGCTATCCATCCCGGGACAAGTGGCACGGCCTGGCACGGGTACGTCCAGCCGGGACACAGCAGCAAGGACACGGGCACACAGCCGTGCAGGACACGGCTGAGCGCAGGTGCCAGCGCTTCACCACCNAGGCTGGGCTGCCCCGTGGCTTTTGTAAGCTCGTTGGAATCAAATTGCTCTGTACAGCTGGATTGGACAGTTGTTTCTCAAAGGTTACACCCTACACACTATTAAGATTCATATCTTTTTCAGATGACTTTTTACCTGAGCTCTTGCTTTCCCAGCTGCTCCCACAATGACAGTTCCATTTTCCATTATTTCCCTACACTTTGCAGACTCCGTGCCCAGCTGATCACTGAAGGATAACAAATGCTTCCAAAGAATTTGAGCAGCGGTGTGTAACAAAGCAGTTTGAGTTTGGGGGGTCAGAGGGCTGCAGGATCTGAGTCCCAATCGATTGATGGATAACTTTGGTTGCCTGTCACAAGCAAGTCAGAGGCAGGACAGAACAAGTGTTTAGGATTATCTCAGCCGGTCTCCTACACTGTATCCATGATTTTTGTATCCAGGATTGCTGATCCTCTGCTCCACAGCTTCATCACATCATCATGTTGCCATGAATATAATTAAGACAAGTCTAATGAGATTATTAGCAAAGCAGGAAAGGAATTGTCTTATCATTCTTCCTGAGAATTAAAACCAAGTGAACAAGTAACCTTCTCCTGGGAATCAAAAGGAAAACTCTCATGAAGCCAGGAACCAAGCAAGAAGCTGCTCTTGGTTTACTGCACGTTAGCTTGTTCACCTTAACACAGCAGCATTTCCAAAGCACTGCCCAGCCCTGGGAGCCCAGAAAAGGAAAATGCCCCATCATCTACCAGCTCAAGGAGCCAGTGGCACAGACTGGGAAGCTGGCTGCCAGCAGAATATAATATAAAAATATTATTCTCCCTCCCCAAGAAAAAGTCCACTGGCTGCCAGCAGAATATGATATAAAAATATTATTCTGCCTCCCCAAGAAAAAGGCCACACGGTCCCACTAAATTCAGGCTCCTTCAGAGGGCAGCTGAGCTGCAGAGCCTGGATGCAGAAACAGCTTCTCAGTTCCCTCTGGGGGCTGGTTATGTGAATTAAAATGAAAGGGATTCACAGCCAGGTCAAACTCAGGCAGGCAAGGCAATGCTCAGACACAGAGGCTGCTTTAATCTCTCCTGAACTGGACCACGCCAAAAGCAAAGAGATCTGTAGCAATACATGGAGTAGGGAGCAGCTGAGGTCAGCACTGAGACCAAGAATTTCCTTGAAACAGTGAGAATTTAAAAACAGGCTACTTTTTAAAATAACGAATGACATCACCTTGTGGTCATTTGACAGCATGAACTGTTGTTTGAAAGCACAAAACACATCCTTTTAACATCAATGCACCTGAACCCTCCATCTCAGAGACAGCAGGAGCAGGTAGAAAGCCTAGAGATCAGCCAAATTGCATGAATTTTATGCCAGGTTTTAATATAGCAGAGTAATCCTAAAATTACATTATCATACCTGTTCAGGCAAGCAGCCACCATGTAGATTATGCAGTTCCATGCACTCTTAAGCTGAAAGCATTTTTCATTTTAGACAAGGACCACGAATGCTGCCAAACTGAAAGAACAAAACCACTTAATAGTTTCGAAAATTGTTAATCTATGAAAATGCAAACAATGATTAGAAAAAAAGACCTTTCCCTCTGATAAGGTTGAGAGGCAGCTAAATCCCCAGATCCTCAGTGTGAATTTTCCTTATTTTCTGTTTGTGTTGTTTGGTTGTTTTGTTTGCTTGTTTGGTTGGTTTGGTTTGCTTTTTGTTGTTGTTTTGGGGTGGTTGTTTTGTTTTTATTTGATTAGCTTCCATTGTGAAACTACATGAAAAAGAGAAAGGTCAAAAGAAAAAAGACATAAGGAGAGTTAACCATATGCAGGGAAAAGGTTACGCAGCCAGTGCAGATCCAAGGGAACAGCAGTGGTACAAAGGCAGAAGCACTTCACTGTGATTTACCACGCAGGGGAGAGCTTGCCTTGGCACACACACACAGCTCCTGGTAGGGGCCCCTTCCATTTTATCTGGAGATAGGAGCCTTTTCTCCACCCAGAGCAGTGACTGCTGTGCTGCTGCACTCTGGGCTGTTCTCTCCTCTTAGCTGAGCAGTCCAAGGAAGAGGTTCCTTCTCGTCCCATTGTAATTTAATACATCAAACTAAAGCAGATTTTGTTTTCTGTGCTCAGTTCTCCTGAACAGGCAGTGCTGCTCTCCAGGAGCAATGAGTGAGAAGTCAAGTCAGCAGCTATCTATTTTTTTAATATTTATATATATATATATGTATNCTGGAGGGCTGCAAGATTAGTGCTGGGGAACCTCTGATTGGAGTGAAATGAGCCCCAGGTGGGCAATAGTCAGCCATGAACACTCCTGCTGTTCAGAATCCTCTGTGAATCAGGGTAATGGCTGTAATCTCGTGCTATGAGCTGTACCCATTCTGTAACTGGTAATCTCAGCCCTTCATCCCAAGATTAATGGGGCACATGTTGTTACAGAATTTGTGTTCTTGGCTCCAGCTCTCTGGTCAAACTGAGCATTTCACCCTCCAGGAATGTAGTTCTGTCATTTTCTAAACTGGCAGAAAGTGAATGTAACAAAGCAGAAATACATATTAGCTGAGGGAGCTTTAAATGCCAGAGAAAGGACTTTGGTGTTGATAGATGAGAGGGAATTAGAGGACACACACTGATACTGTGCTAAAGACACAGGAACATGCAGGTGCTGACTTACTCAGCAGGGTGGCAGTGGTTTTTTTATCTTCTTGAAAATTGCTGCCTTAAGGATGAGGACTCTGTGAGCTACCAGACTCCTGGGTATTATAGAGCTGCCACAGGCAATCACTGAAATGTGTCTGTGTTGTCTCATGCTCAGATCATTTGCACTCATCCATAGTTAAATGAGTAGAAATCTCCCATTTTACAATTGGGGAAAGCCAGTGAGAATTTCCCAGGAGGGCTTGTGATCCCTCCACGCTTCCTCAGTGAAAGTGAATCTAAGAGCTTTTCTGCTTTTGGAAGAAATCTGAATTTCAGTCTTTCAATGTACATATTCCTTTTTGGATTCTTGGTCCCCTGTGATTCTTGGACATTTAACAGTTCAACACTTGCCCTGTTTAAAGACAGGCTCTGCCCACTCTGTGTGAAGTGCTGACAGTCAGAACTAAGGAGAAGACATCTCAAAACTTTTGGAGATGGCTCATATAAAAACATCACCAAATCTGCCCAGAGATTATTCAGAAATATCTGGCAGAATAAAATAATCCATAAACCCAATCCCAACAGTAACTGATGCAACCAGCAACCTGACTTCTTTGCTGAAGAATCTGCCACCACATCACATGAGAGACAAGGAGAGCCTGGTCACCCCTTTCCCCTCCAACCTGACACGGGCAGAAGCTGAACCCACCTTCCCAAAGGGATTCCCATGCTGCAGCAGGGCTCCTGCCAGGGAAGAGGAAAGATTCATCAGGCATTAATTAATCCCACGTTTTCAACAAGCACAGAACAAGTCCCTGACCATGTTACCTGCCTGGGCATGCATGCACAAGGTGATGCTGCCCTCTGCTCTGTCTTGAGGCACTCACTCCCTGTGGCTGTGTACAGAGCCAGCTACTCCCACTGCCGCTCAGGGCTCTGAATCAGCCTCAGTCACACAACACAGAGCACAAAAAGCAAATCTGGCTCCTCCAGGAAGCTGAACAAACTGTGTGAGATACAGGTTTTGAACTGAAAATGTACTGACAATGTATTATCTAGTGACAATGTACTATCTAGTGACAATGTATTATCTAGTGACAATGTATTATCTACACATGCCCATTTTTGAAAGGAAATGACAGAACTAACAGGAAATAAAGATTATTCATATTAGGCCTGATCCCAACACTGGTAATCAGGTTGACTGCTAAATAGCTCCACAAATACTTTTCTTGTACTCAGTGGAAGCAAATACCACAGGGCCCTGGTGAAAGTGGGAGAGGGTTCTCTGATTCAGTGTTTTAATTATTAACAAAACCCTCAGTTCCTCAAACCCCACAGAATGCTTTCAAGGGAACAGTCACACCACTAGCTGGAGAAAGGCACACATGATAAAGGAGAATGAACCAGCTCACTGACGTGTTGACACATAGCTGATAAGGAAAACAAAAAACCCGCTTCAAAAAATAAAACAGTTGAGTTTCAGTCGGAGCCAGAAGCAGCACCTGGTCTCTCCTCTCCCAGCATCAAGGAGGTGTGTGCAACAATGCTGAAGATATTTCCCATTCTAGCCATCCTTGCAGGTAAGAATAACAAACTGATTGAAATAGTGCTGGAACAAAGGAAGCAGTTGAAGTGAGAGAGCAGGTGAGCCTGACTAACAAGCTAGGAGAACATCTGAGATGAACTATTTCAGGATGGAACAAAAATCATGGCTACACTGCCAGCCCATTCTATGGAAAGCCACAAACTGACCCCTGCCTGGTAAGAGATTTTTGCTCCAGAACAGAATTTTGGCTTTGGAAGATTAATGCTTTGCTCTGATGTCAGGAAGAGGCAAAGAGCTCTTGTGTGGAGCATTCAAATCTTTCAAGTGTTTCTAGGTCAGGCTTTTTCATATTTGGCTTTTGTCTCCCCTTGATAATGGGGCTGGAAAATGATGCCTCAGTCCCTCAATCACCAAAAAATCGGGAGGGGGGGGATGCTGAACTTTAAGCATGCAAATAATCTTTGGATTTCCCTGAAATTAAATGAGGACATAATACTTCGTGGAATCCAGGAATTTTATGGTATAGTAAAAACTGTATGTTATTCATATTTCAAGGGCATTTCATTGTTCTAAGCTTTACTTTTAATATGTACAGAAGCAGTCATTTTAATTCTGCATGGAGATGAACAGCCCTTGTATCCACTAAATAAAATGAAATCTTCTTTTCCAGATGGAATTAATCTGGTTTGGGTGCCATAGTAATATTTTAAGTAGCTGCTCCTGGAGTTGCAGTGTTCTAACTCTCACACACATATAAACCCAACAGATTTTTACCTTAGATATGAAAAGTAACTCAGAATTGGTACCATCTATACTTTTCAAAGCAATGTCCTCTAATTTGAAAGTCCTGGATTTAAGACTGGCAATGTGCTCATATTGGTGGGCACTACTGACTGGGGGTTTCTGTTGTGGCTCAGAAAAGATCCAAGCAAACTCAGATTTATTTCATGAGTGTTAAAAACTGCAAAGGATTTCAGTGAAAGTGGGAGATTCCTAATTAAGTGCAATGACTTTGTGGGAAGGAAAGAGTCACACTCTAATATTGATGAGTAAAGACATGGATCAGCCATTTTTAACAAGTTATGGTCCTGTTCACATCAGCTGTTTTCATTGAGTTCTTTTTTATTTTTGCATTTTTAAAAATTTAAATTTAAATTAATTACTTTAAACGTGTACGTATGAAATAGGATTAAGTGTTGGAAGCCATAAATGCAGAGTGAAACTCCCATTAATATTTGTGGTGAGGGAACGGGCTCTGTGGGGCCACTTCACTCTGCTGTCAGTCAAAAGATCCATCTTGCAATTAGTACTGGCTTTAAACAGCCTTTTTACTTGAGTGAAGATTATTTCAATTAAATGTTCAATTTTGATTTCTTTCAAATATAGTTTTATGGAAATTAAAATGCTTATTTCTGCTAAAATTAATTTCTTTGGGAAAAGCTTCTAACAGTCAGGCTCTGTGGCACTCCTGACTCTACAACCAGAGAAAGATAAAATAAATATGTGGAGCAGGTGACTGGAAAATGGATGTTTTCAGTAGAATAACACTGTGTTGAAAGACAGTACCTTAAATCCTGCAAAGAGCAGAAAATAAATACATGTTAACTAGGGCAAGAAATGATCATCCTCTGGCCAACACTAATTCTTAAAGCTGAGAACAGTGAACTGAGATACCTAAAATAATGTATAAAAATGTGTAAAAAGCGTATAAAACAGCTTTTATATCAGATCTCAGTAAGGATTAGGCTGCTGTGAACTCACAAGACAAGTAGAACTGGCAGCCAGTCCTGGGATCCCCTCTTTCCCCAGGGCAGGTTTGACACATTTAGGTCAGTCTCCAGCCATTCCTGTGACACTGTATTATGTGTCTTCACATATAAAAAAAATCTTGTTGTAGTTTAAACCCATTAATTTTCATCCTAGCCACTATCAACACGGAAAGGAAATTACTCCTTTCTTCCTTGCAGCGAGCTTTTACTATTGAAGCTATCAGACAAGGAAAACAGCTCAGATGGGTTTGCATACTATACTAACTCATGAATTTGCAATATTTACATACTTAAAAATGACAAAATAAATTCTTTCTTTTTATAAACAATGTTTTCTCACAAAGGGCTCTCAATTTCAGCAAAATACTCTTTAGTGTTACTGCAAATTCTACTTAAGCTCTCAAAAGCAGCACCCCAACATAAGATGCACAGATCCTGCATTGAGAAAAATATTTTACATCGAAAATTATTATAACATTAAATTCTCGCCTTGCCTGTTTTGCATAGAAAGCTCTGAAATTTTTATGTTTTCCATCCCATTCAAAAGAAATACATTCTCAGTCTGAATCTTTAGCTTTCAAACTGGACTCAGTGACCTACCAAGACCCTGAAATTCAGACTTATTTTTCTGACAGCTCTCTCTTTGCTGTCATGTGTCATCATGGCTAGTAATTCACAGAGGATAGAAACAGATAAATAGTGCAAGGTGGTGCTTGATTCCTTTCATTACTGTGATTGTGTGGCCAAGAGTGATCAGAACACTGTGGGGAAGGGCTGACAAATTGTGTTTGCTCCCTTTCTGCTTTGAGCACAACAGAAAGGGTTGATTAAGTATCAAAGAACTCCCTACAACCCACACAGTAAAAGCACTTCCAAAAAGTTTCATTTGATTTTTCCAGTGCAATAGCATTGGAGGGAAAATAAATACAGAGGTAAAAATAAATACAGAGGTTTTACCTTCTGGAGGTAAAACCTTAGAAAACTAAACAAAAGCAAAGTAATCAGCAAAAGAAAAGCAGGGCAAGGCTGGTGGGCTCCAGCCTGAGGGATCCAAGAGTGCCACCAGGTCAGAACCATGTATGAAATGAGAACACTGTGGGTGATGATGCTCCACAGTTAAGGAGATCAGATATCTAAAGAAATAACTGCCAAAAAACCAAAAAGGGCAAGAAAGGTGTAACAGAGGGGTAGACACAGCTGTGAATGAGAGTGCAAGCATGAAAGAGCATTGTGAGTGCAGAAAAAAAATTACAGTTTAACCACAGACTCTCAGTGAGAATAAGAGTTTAACCACAGACTCTTAGTGAGAAGATGAGTATCAGCCAGTGAGAACAAGTAGGGGTTTAGGAACTCTGCTTTTTAAGAATATTATTTGTTGTCAGGGCATGAGTATTCCAGGGGATTTATCTGCTGGCTAGATTTTACCCAGTCCCAGCTTGTTATTTCTGAAATTTCCACACAAGCCCAAGGGAAATTGTATTGACAAGGAGAAGGGGCAGGTCCATCCTGCAGGTTTCTTCAATAACAAAGTGAGGAAGGCACTCCTGGCTCCCAGGGCAGCCCCAGCTGATCTCTCCTCTCCTCCCCACAGGCCACAGCAGCGGGGTCGTGGTGACCATCCCTGAGAAGACAGTGAATGTCATGGCAGGTGGGAATGCCACCCTGCTCTGCACCTACAGCAGCTCTGCACCGCTGGGAAACTTCTTCATTCAGTGGAGTTTTTACAGTGCCAAGGAGAGCCAGCTGCACACCGTAAGGCATTCATTTATTTTTACTGTGAAATTATGTTTGAGATGTCCTTAAGTCCTCAGAGGGTCTGGTTATGTTTGATGGGGTTATCCTTGCTACAGAGCAGGTAATGTTGGGGTTCCTACCCTGGAGATTAAGGACTGGGGTGCAGTGAAATTCAGGGGCAGATGAACAAGTTATCTGGGCTGCTAGTTCCCACTGACATGCCTGAATGCCTTCACAAACTGATGAGAAAGTACAAAAGGGATTCAGATGCTCAAACAACTTGCTCCAAGTCACACAGGAAGAGTGAAACAAAGACCAGGTGTCCAAAAATCACACAAGTGCTGCAGCTCCTGGAGCAGCTCCCTTTTCTCTTGTCTGGCAGATATTTCCTGCCATTGTGAACGCTGCTTTCCTGGTGAGACGCCCTTGCCTAAGATAATGTGTTGTTCCCCATTTAAGGGTCAGATGAGAGCTCCTTGACTCAGGCACTGCAGTTTTGGCAGCTCAGTGAGAGGTGCTGTGCATGACAGTGGACTGTGAGCACAAAGAGAGCAGCAAGAGTGTTGGCAGCACTCTGCAGAAAGTTGTCACAGCAGGAAATTTGCCACAGCAAACTTGCATTGGTATTTCCTGGCATCCCAGGGCTGTCACTGTGGAAACAGAACAATTACAGGTCAAGGGCAGATGGTCCCTGCCCTTCCCCAGACCCCAAGAGGCTGCAGAGCCAAACAATATCTTATTTTGGGGGTATAATGGTGTTGTAGGCTGGGGTGTCAGCACGGATGGGATTGGGAAGGACACCAGTACCAGGCAGTGTGTTGGTGTTGTCCCTTTGCAAGAAGCAATCCTGGTTAGAAGTGTGGCTGAATCCTTGAAGATGACTGGGATTCCTTTTCCATGCCCTGCTGTCAGGCTTGTGCTTGTGGGACAATCACTTCCCATTGTTTTTATGCTGTTACCAACATTTATTTTTTCCTGAACGTTCAATCCTCCTGCCTGGTGTAACAGCTGAGAGTTGAAGTTAAAAGATTTGACTTAGAGGAGTGTCACAGTCCACACTCAGGATCTTTTTAATATAATATTAATAAATTTAATAATATCACAGTAGGAGGGTTGCCATTGCTGATACAATTGTACCTTCCATCTGGTTTATCAATTACAGCAGAATCAGCCTGCAATTTGCAGAATGTGCAGACTGCAACTTTTGGCATTGAACAGCAATTGCCAGTATGTAAGAAATGGCAATTTAACCTCAAACAGAACTGCTCACTCACCTGCAGTATCTCACAGCCACAGATACAGCCTGTACCAGTGCTAGGTACAAACTCTGGGCCAAAATTCTGCCTCTAGCTGAGTGCCAGACTGATGTAGGCACACCTTGCCTGATTGTGTAGCTGAGTAGTTGTTACTCATTGTTTGCTTTCCTCAAGTTAAAACCATTTTATTGAATGAAGAATTATTCCTGGAAGGGTGGTAGCTACAGGTTTCCTAAGTTGAATATAGTACAATATATTATAATTTTGATCCAGTGTGTTACATCTTAAATTTTAATTGCTTGTTCAGGTGAGAAGTACAGCACTGACATAGGATCAAGCTCATCTTCTCCAGGTTTGGTTAGAGTCTTTCTGTTCTACTTGCATCAAATTTTCCACATTGCAACATGCTAAATGCCACACATTTTTCTGGTCACAATCAAGAGAAATAAGCAGATTGCAGTTATAACTATTTTAGAGGGAGAATCACACAGTTTCAAGAGATCCAGGAGGGGAAAACCATTTGTAAACTGTGGCTAATGATGAGAAAAATACCCCTTGAAAATTATAATCATAAAACACTGTGGGTGGTTTGGAATATGCTCAACAAGAATTGATGCAAGACTTCCAGATGTCAGGGAAACCTTATGGATCAATCCCTGCAGTGCTCCCTCCTGGCTTCTGCAGCTCTCCCTGCAGGCAAAGGGAAAGCTGTGCCTGTAAGGTCCATGGGAAACACTGCTGGGAAAAAATTGCAGCTGGATTCCCCCATCTGGAACTGATTTCACAGCAAATTCACTTCCACACACTGGTAATGGCTGCGTTTGTGATGGATGATTTGTATTTTCATCACTTAAAGTCAGTTCAGGCCATGGGTTAGGGCTGATCCTGTTCTCCTTGAACACCAAGGCACAATCTCCTCTCCCTGCAGCTCCAGTTCTCCTGGGAATCTCCTGGGAAGAGAGAACTCACTCCTCACACCCAGTGAGGCTCAGAGGGTTCCCTTTGCTCCCTGGAGTGTGCAGGGCTGGGGCACTGCTCTTTTCAAAATGCTTTCAGCAACCCATTCAGTATTACTTGACCCCGTATCCTTTCACCACCACCTGGCAATTCCTTACCATTCTGAACCTACTCACAGTAAAATTAATGGTGTTAATGCAAACACTGGGAAGAAAGGCTTGTGGAAGAGATGGTTTAAGGAATCACACAACACAGCTGAACATAACTCCCAGCCAAGGATCTTGAGAACTTTCCAACACTGAGTGATCTCTGTTTTACATCCAGACAAACTGAGGCTATCCTGCTCACCCAGGGTACATCAGAGGTAAAGTCTCAGCTCTGCTCACACCTACATCTGTGCTTCATTTCGTGCTCTGAGTCACTCAGCTGGCCCCAGTGGAAAGCACCTAAGTAAATGTTTGAAAGCTGAAACCTCTGTTGACTCTTCACAGGTGAGGCTGGAGCCTTGCAAAGCTCAATACAACTCCTGAACCTCACCTGAGCCACACCTTGAGCCTCCAGCCCAGGCCACCCACAGCTACAGTCAGTGAAATGACCAGGGACACTGCCTGGCTAACCAAGGTGTGCCCAGGGCAGGGTTCTTGACTGAAATTTTAAATTCACTATATGAGTAAAGGTCATGGACGCCTGTTACTTTTAGGCAAAACAGAATTATTGACAGACTTCCTATGAAAAACTTCTCAAAAAAAAGAAAAAAGCAAACTTGTGGCAGATTGCTCAGCCACAGGGGACAAGGAGGGAAGGCCTAAAGGAAGAAAGAGGCAAGAGGAATGACCTGAGCACAGATGTGTCAGTACCTTCCACCCTGACACCCCAAATTCAGATTATCAGTAGTCCCAACACCAGCACAAAGCAAAGCACAGCCGTGGGCACTGGGCTACCCCAGGTGAGAGCCAGGGCCCAGCCAGCCCTGCATGTGGGGGGTTTCCATAAAAGCTTCTGAAAGAACAAATTCCCCTCCATGTAGCCTGAGCAGTTCAGGGGACACCTCCACACCCTTCCAGCCACAAGGCACCTGAGATCCTGTGCTGCAGAGGACACCTTGGAGCAGAGCAGTCCATCCCAGCCCATGAGAAAGATGAGCCTGTGTGAAGCACCTCCTGAGGCACTACAGGAAAACTCCCTGGAAAGGGCCTCTCTCATCCACAAGCATTTCTTTTTGCCTAGAGATGATATTTTAAAACTGAGTTTTATCCAGCACTTAGATGACTGAGCAGGCAGGGTAAGGAACAGTGCATGGGAAGCAGAGGCAACACCTCCAGTGCAGGGGAATGGAGATGCTGCCATGTCCCTGCAGCTGGAGTGACTCTGCATGTCAGTGGGACCATGCTGGACTGCCTCTGGTTATCACAAAGGGAAGTGCAGACAAGCAGAAAATAATCAGGTTGTAACTGGGGTGTTTGGAGCAAACATTAGACTTCAATCTTAGTTTGACTAATTTTAGGTAGAGCTTAGCAAAAAGCTTCTGTTGCACCTTGAGTTTGACGAGGCCTGAGATATTTCTGCACAAAACTCTGAGCATGAGGCACCCTGGAAGGTGGGGAGCTGTGTGGACAAGCGGCTCTTTGGTTTTGGGGGAACATTGAAAAGTCTCATTTCACTCTCAGATCAGCACATTTTTACTCAAATGCAGCACTCCCCGTGTCACGGTATTCTGAGTATGGATGAAAAGTCAGTCAGTCTTTGTCAAAAGACGGTGTATGTGACAGATGCACGGGGAAGATGTAGCTGGAGATACAAGGTAAGAAAACAATCCCCATAATCTTAAGGGGGAAAACAAGAGCTAAACAGCTTCTACTAGATCTGTGCTACTGTGAAACCTGTATTCATATTCTCTACTGAAATCTCAAAGCCAGCACATGACTGAAATTCTCTAATTAGATGGTAAGATGCTTAAGGAAGTGATGAACATTTTTTCCCCTTGTTGTTACTTTATAAATTCTGTCCTCAGAATTCAGAAAGAGATCATGATCTCAAACCAGTAAAGTTGTTAATATCCTCCATTTTCTAGCAGCTTGAGAAAAATGTCAGACAGAAAATGACAAACCAACCCAATGACAGGGCCCTCTGCAAGCTGGAGCTTCCCAGCTCTCCAGGCAAAGACTGTGACTCACACGCTGAATCCATCAGAAAAACATCACCCAACAGGATGCTGGAGTTTAGATGTGCTGGGGGGAAAAGGGAGAAGAGGCTGGGGGAGGAAAGACAGGTACTGGAAAAGAGGTCATGTCCTGAAACTACCCCCCAGTCAGGAGGGCAGCATTCTGTGGAGATCAAGCAGGGCACTTTGTAATGCACCTTCAAGTAATCTCATTTTATAAATCTGATATCCTGAAGTACTAGGCATGTACAGCATTGTGATGCAGTGACTCCAGGAGATGGGGATGGGAGGAGTATTGACCTGGAAATTATGAATTAGTCCATCCAAAGCCATCTGAAAGACACATATTTACACAAATTCTGGTATATTTGTCCTGTCAAAAGAAGAGAAGCATGATTCTTCCAATTTCCTGCCTGCCTCTTCACACCCTAAGGAAGATCCTTCCACAGAAGTTGTACAACAAAAACCTGTGGGTGGCTTCCTCACACTCTGCTGAACATCTGGCAGCCTTTGAAAGTCCTCAGCTCAGCACCAGCTCTGCCAACTGCTTCCTCTGCAGGAAAATACTTTCCACACCATCACTCTAGAATGAACTGCCTGTGGCCACGCAGGGTAACCACAGCCCTGCCTCAGAAGGGAGGATGGAGACAGCAGCTCCAGGCACTGCCTGCCACAGGCTGAACAACCAAACTGCAACCCTTCCTAGGGTCAGGGAGATGTCTTCTGGGCAACTTTGCTCTTCAGCAGAAACCAGTGTCTCAGTTATGAAGTTATTAAGGACAACAGTTTTAGGAGTGATAATCTCCTCTCCTTTTTCTGTCACTTGTTTGGTTAGTCACCCAGGCAGCTGCTTCCATGAAATGTGAAAAGGCACCATTACATAATGACTTGCCTGGACAAACTGGCTGGTAAGGAGGAGCAACAACCATTAATGCACCCTCAATATTGTTTCTGCTCTGGTAAATCATTGACTTCACTAGAGCTGCTCACGGTTTGCTTGAGGACATGAAAAGCTTATTATTGAAGGGAAGCACAGCAGAATCCTTTTGCATTATTTTTGCATTCAGGATGGTGCATTTAAAATATATTTATCACATCAGATTAAAAAGGTTTCCAGAAAAAGTCTACCACTGACTAAATATACAGTTTTCCCATACACACATTTTAGGTAATATGGAAAGAAAAGTCAATGACTTGTGTGTCTGTAGAAGGAAACACTAGCTGGCAGCTGCCCAAAGCCAAAAAGTTTTCCATATCTTCAACAGAAAATATGGGATTTTTACTTTGGAATTGAAACAGAAACACTTGTGCAAAGATTTTCATTTCAGTTTTCTGCAAGCCACAAACTGGCTTTTCAAGGACAGCATAAAACCACTTTGAAATGGGTTTAAAATACCCATTTTGAGTGTATTGTTTAAAATGGACTATGATTTCACAGCCAATTAACTGAAACATATTCCTCTTAAAGGAAATTTCCTGTGTACACAATCCAATCATACCTCTGGGACAAGATATACACTCAGCAATTAATCAGAACATTATTCAGCCTTTTTGGTGTTTACCACCTTCCTTCAGGCAAAGAACTCCACAGCCAGGGAGATAAGCATGGAACAGGAGAGAACAGAGAACAGGCAGGAGCCTGCAGAGGGGCTGCATTGCCTGAGAATGTTTCACTGCCTTTATGTTCATGGCTGACCAAAAAAAAATGACTCAGTAAGACTCTTTTTGAATCTATGAAGAGAAGAAATATTCTCTGCTGTGTTGACACCTGCCTCGGATTTAACAGCATACACAAAATATTTTCTCTGCACCCATTGACTCAGAAAGAGAGAACACAGGGGATTAGTTTCTCAGTGCATTGTATGAGGACTTCAGCACGTAACTCACCCTGACTCCAGGTCAAATACACTGAGCAAATACACCAATTGCTCCTCTGCAGTTTTACTGGCATGCCCTGACTGCTTTTACAACTTGCAGTGCCAGTTCTATTCCCAGGAAGATGTGCTGTATCTAAATGAGCATTCAGTGCACCCCTTCTGCTGCTCTTTACTCACATAATCCCAGATCACTCAGGGATACCAGATCCCAGATCTACTCTGAGGTAGACTGAGTAGAATTTAGCCCCTTTTTCCAACCATCAAGCTTTCAGTAGGGTATGATGGGCCTGCCACTCCTCTCACATTACCTCATTTAAATCATTGTAGAGTTTGATTTCTCATTAGTGTGAAGAGCTGACTGAACCCCTTTCACTGCCCTACTCCAACAGTGCAGCTGATGGAGAGGAGATGGAAATCCAGCCCATCACTACTGAGAGCTGTCCAGGGACATCAGCCTCAGAAGAGGCTGAAGTCACAAGTCACAGTTCTGGTAACTTCAAACTCTTGCAAGAAACAGTGATAAATAATACTCTGCTATTGCTCACACTCAGATAAATGTAGAATGAGATTAATGTGGCCATTTGTAATTCCCAGTAGACAACTTTTTTTATGACTGATTTGTTTAAATCAAACTCCCTATTTAGAACCCTCTCCTTCCCTAGGGAATAGTGTGTCCATCCAGACTCTGGTTTGGCAACAGGATTCCATCTCTAGACATTTGCAAAACATAAAATCAGTTTTAAACTGATGATATCGTGTGCACACAATGGAGACTGGGAGGAGTATTCCAGTATCCCAGAAGTATCCAGCTTCAGCAGACCTAACCAGGTCTGTCATGGAGCTAACCCTGGAGCCCTCATGCTTCCCCACTGTTCCACACGTTGGGAATGCTTTGGTGTTCAGAGCCCTGCATCCATTGTACCTGGTGTTTGTAATCCCAGGGCAGGGAAAGATAAAGTCTGGCTGAGGAGTTTGCAGAATTGCTCTTGAGATGGGGCCAAGCTGCAGTCCTGGAGCTGCTGGTGCTGTGCAAGCTGGGTTCTGACCTTCATTTCAAAGCCATATCTTTGCATAAACTAGCTGTGCTCTGACAGTTTTGGAGTGTACCTTGCCTTAAGCTAATAAAGGCTTTTAGATAACATTTCTTAAAGACTTCAGTCAACACCATATCAGGGAGGATAAACAGAATTAAGAATTAATATTCTTAATTCAAAATGCAATCAGTTGATCTGCAAAGTAAAGCAAATTATACTTCTCGCCTGGGGATCTGCAGTATCCCTAAAAGGCAGGGAACTTGGACCAAAAGGAAATTTTGATACTAGTCAAGTGAGAATGGTCTGCATTTCCCCACTATTTCCATTAAAAAAACCCCCATGCTGTTACTTCAGCTTCAGTAAATACATTGACACTGATGATTCTGGAATACTGCCAGTAGGAGCAATGCTAGATCTACTTGGGTCACAGCCTGTATTCTATATGGACACCTCTCAGCAGTTTAGAGGAATGACTGAGTGTGCTGGAACTGTTCACTCTGCCTAGTGTGTGCATGTAGGTACTGGGGGAATTGCCTGTCCCAGTTACTGTCACTTTCATACGACACTATCATAAACACCTCAGAAAAACAATTAATGAATCATAGTTTTCCACATCTCTATTCTTTCAGATCTTGGTTTCAGAGCAGAGTTAGACTGGACAGAGGGCAGGTACTCCTTGAGAACTATTCTATTTATCCCAGAGCAGAGGAGATACTGCAGTTCCTAAACAGACTCAGGGCCCAAGGCTCAGCCTGCCATGCAGGTTCCACAGTGCACACAATTCTACCTCTCCTTTCCATCAGCAGACAACAAGTCTGGGCTTATGAGGCCACTTCTACTCCACAATGCTGCTAAGAGCAATTGAGCTACTCAAGTCAGTGAAATCAACATTAAATCAGCAATTATTATTTGGGAGGAAATGCTGCATTCCTCAGAAATTTTTATCCTTACTATGTCTATCATTTGGCAAAACATTTTTTTACTATTTACTAAAAGGGGAATTTCTTGATCCCAAATAGGAACCCCTCAAGCATTGAGGCCAGCAGGTATTCTTTACTTCCTCCCTGGTATAAATTCAAAAAACAAACATAATCCATGACACTGCCTCCAACGCTGATGACACAAACAAGAACAGCATGACTGCTCTAACTGCATGTGTGATGACTCTGCTCTGTTCTTGTACTGCATCCTTTTGGCTTTCAAATTTACTGCCAACAGATCAGGTGCCTTGTTTGCTTAGACCTTTGTCTTGTGAATTCATTTCAGTCCTCTGTTTGCCAGATTCTGTATTTAGAAAGCTCTGCAGCCACTCACTTTTTCCAGTGACAGGTCCATCCTTGTCATAATCTTCTACTGAGCTGCTTATTAATGCAATCAACAAATTATCAGTGCTTCACTTAATCCCATTATTCACTGTGCATGACTTAGCATTTTTTCACAGAATTGTCACATGATGGTCAATGGTCTCACCTTTGTTTTTGCAATTGCCGTCTGTGCTTGGAGCATCAAGCTTTAAAGATTTAGCTACTGCCAATTGCAGAATTAAAAATGCCATTTCTGAAAAGCTTGTCTTTTAAGAACCTTCAGAATTATGTATTCAAACGTACCATGTTTTCTTGGGGGAGGAGGCAAGAAAGGGGTGACATTGCTTGGCTTTAATCAGAAATCAAATATATTCTGAGTACCAAACATAGCAGCAAGAAGATCTTTTGTTATTAAACTAACAATTGTTTCTTTATCACAGATCTATTATTATTCAGGAGGCCAGTCTTACTCCTATGGAGCATTTAAGAACAGGATAACAGCTTCAACAAGTCCAGGGAACGCATCAATAACAATCTCCAACATGCAGCCCTCAGACACTGGCTCCTACACCTGTGAAGTTTTCAGCCCTCAGGGTGATGCTGGACAGAGTCAAAAATCTGTGATTGTCAGTGTGCTGGGTGAGTGCCTCCCCTCTCTATTGCTGTATTGTCTTTTTCTTTCCATATTATGAAACGCTGAATTCACAGCTGAAAATGAGCAGGGCCAGAGGGAATAGCAGGCTGTGGTAAACAAGGCCCGTGATGCAGAGGGAGGGAAGCTCCCTGAGTCACTGCTGCAGAGTTTCCAAGGGCTCTGGAGGCAGGCAGAGCCTGGCTGCCCTCTAGCTTCCAGCCACAGCTGACCTGCTTCCACTCCACAGCTGCCTTTGCCTGAACTGCAGTCAAATCTCATTCTTCCCTACCCAACTTCACTCCACTTTTCATATGAGAAAACAAAGTGATACTAGTTTTGGTTAAAATAAAATATCATTTTAGCTGGGAGGGACAGCTTCTCACTGAAACCATTACATGCCAGCCTCAGCACAGTCCAGAACTTTGCTAATTTTACCTGATGTTGATCATGGTGACTTGCATAAATCTAAGGAAAAGCAGCAGCACAGCCCAAGAGTTCTGGCTCACATCAATTCCCAAAATCTCCAGAAACTTGGTATGTGTTGGACAAAAGCAGTACAAAGTCTATTTTGCAATAGCTCAACCATGAACAGGCCGAACAGAAAGGATGAAAAGAGATCTTTTATTTCCTAATAAGTTAGAAGATTGTACTAACCCTTTTTAATAATTCCTTTTATCTTGAGAATTCATACCTGATCAGAGTGACAAACCACAGACATATGGAAATGTGATTCCAACTCACTTGCCTGTAGTCCAGGGATAAGAATAAGATGCATGTAAACTCATTTCCTAAAAAAACCAAACTACTACTGATAACTTTCATCTAAAATTCCCAAAATAGATAGTAAATCTTGGGGCAGTTGAGAAAAAGATTGCACTTTTCACACGAAAACAAAGAAAAGTTGTTTGTTTGGGCTTTGTTCATTGCTCGTAGTTTCCCTTGACTGCACTCTAAAGAACCACAAAAGTATATCTGGAGGTAGGAAATGAAAAACAATGGGTGTGAGGACAGAATCTCTCGTTTTGTGCAAAGTGAGGACATAATATAGAGACAGATACATTCTTTAACAGAACTTTAGCTGATTTCTTTCCTTCACAACTGTTAATATACTGAAAGAATTGGGCCTTGATCCTCTCCCTCTCTGTGGAAAAGCTCCTGTCATGTCTCTAAAGAAAATGATGGGGCAGAATGGTGTATGGTGAATAGTGAGCAGACCATTACAATGAAAATAATTGATAGTTGTAGTCTCAACACCTCCCTAATAATAGGTAATACGCAAATGGAATAATGAAACTGCATCCTAGGCCATGTACATATATTAAATATTACTCAATTTTTAATGGGAGAGGCTTTGGTCAGTTCCACAAGTGAGACAGCTCATGGAAACATGGAGACATGGAAATCTGTGGATGGGGTTCAGGTCTTTGCTCAGAGTAGCATGGTACCAGACTTGAGCTGAATGTTTGCAGCCCTGGGTGTGCACTCCTGATGTGCCTGTTCTTATTTTGCAGTCAAACCATCCAAACCTTTCTGCAAAGTAGAAGGAACACCTGAGAAAGGCCATCTCATCTACCTCCTGTGCAACTGTGAAGAGGGATTGCCTCGCCCCACGTACCGCTGGTACAAGGTTGATGAGAACACCCTCAAACCAGTGACAGAACAATTCAGTATGTATCTACAGGACTAACACACCATGTCCAGGGTCTGAAACCCCAGCATTTCAAATGCTGTGTATCACACAGGCTCATTAAAATTTATCCTCCTCTTTCAACAGTCAATGTCACAGAATTGTATTTTTACTTATTCAAATCAATTGACAAAACCTGTCGTCCTATCAAAACCACAGGATGCTTTTCCTATTTAATAAAAAAGTTGCAGTCCTGTCCATACCTTTAGTTAAAATGAGAGAAGTATATATGCCTTTACATCTCTCTTCCCTTGAAATTTTGAGTGAATTTAGGTTGAATCAATTTGTCGNAGTTTCAGTCCTGTCCGTACCTTTAAACTGTTAAAATGAGAGAAGTATTTATGCCTTTACACCTCTCTTCCCTTGAAATTTTGAGTGAATTTAGGTTGAATCAATTTGTCGTTCAAGTACTAACACATCCCTCCCTACCAAAAATTTTCTGGATGTGTTACATTTTCATTTGTGGAGTTACACAGACAATCACAGAATCAATGTGGGTAAAACACCAGCCAGACTGGTTGGCAGAGTAGGGGCTTCTAATACACCCCCACAGAATCCACTGGGGAAATTTTCAAGGTAAACATTTTATATTTAAAGAATATAAAAACCCACACAAATACATCAGTAATTTGTTTTCTAATATCTGAATAGCTACTGCAGAGAACTGTTTGCCTCTACAGAACACAAACAGTAACATGTACCTGCTCCCTGCTTGTCACAGATCCCAACTCTGGCATCCTTTACATTGGCAACCTGAGCACCTTTGAAACTGGCTACTATCGGTGCATAGCCAGCAACCTCCTGGGGAACAGCACCTGTGAGCTTGACCTAACAGCAAAACGTAAGTGGAATGCAAGAAAGTCATCATATCTCTGAGGGAGGACATACACAGCTTGCAGGAAAATTCTTTAACAACTTTGAAGCTTATTTTTTTTCCAAGAACAGAACAGGATTTGGAGAGCTCTGGAGTTTTCATCCAGGCCTTCCCAGACTTTACAATGACAGAGAAAATTGATTTAACATCCCCACCTTCATTTCCTGCAAGGAGCAGGAGCTGGACCCGGTTCTGACTGCAGAGCATTTACTGAGAACAGACAGAGAAGGAGTTTGGAGCTATTTCTTCCTGCCAGCAGTCCCACAGAGTTCTCCCCACTCCAAAAATTATAATATAACCATCAGTGAAACCTGGTAGTACAAGGACTGGGGCACTGTAGATGTGAGCACTAGCTGAAAAACAGAAATAAAGGCAACCTGGATTTCAGTTTGCAATGATTGAAAAGCAAAGGCTTTACCTGCTGTCAGTATTACAGCCCAAGGATTGCCTTAGCCAGGCATAAACAGTTTGTTGGGATAAGGAGGTACCAGTGAGAAAGGAGGCAGCCAAGATCATCCTTGCTCTCACTTTCCTGGAGCATCTTTGGCCACCCTCCTGGAAAGAATTCTTTGAATCCAATCCCTTCTTTCTGCTAAAGGCTCCTGCACTAAATTTCCATGGGATTTTGCTATACTACTACTTTGTAAAAAGTAATTTTTTTTTCCTTTGCAGATTCAGATGGTGGTATTGTTGCTGGAGCACTGATTGGAGCAATCCTGGCAGCTGCTATAATTTGCATTATTGTCTGGGTCTTAACCAAGAAGGCAAAAAATAGGAAGTCACCAAATAATGAGATGCAGTAAGAATTTCTGTTTGCTTCATTTTAAGACAATGATTTCTGTAAAGCACTGCTGGTAATCCAGAACAGAATCTGCCTGTTAAAATAGGGAAGAGGGCAATGGCACCTTCTATTAAAAGAGCATCAGGTAAAAAGTCCCCAAAAATAGATGTTTACTCTTTCCACTTTCCTGGCACAACATTTAAACATACTAAAATCCATTTTATTCTAATGAGATCCCTTAAAGTAGCAATGCAGATGTCTTTCTAGCTAATATGCTGTCACTCTTTCTGTCTCAGCACCAGTGGTGCTGTAACCTTTTCACACAATCTTGGAACAGTCATAACAATACCGGGGTTACTGTTCAGATAGCAAATACAAAGATTCATTATTTTGAAAGACTCGAGTGTACATGGGATTTCAACATGTGAGATCACAATCCTAATCCTGTCTTTCTGCAGAGAAATGGCTCAGAAACAATCCAATGCAGACTATGCTCAGGTACCCAATGAAGAAAACATTCCTGCAACCACAGTTCCATCGAGCAACGCAACAATTGAATACCCAAGTGTTGATGAAACAGCAGCTCCTGCAACACCTCAAAATGATGAGAAGCAAGCAGCAGAAAAAGAAGAAATAGCCTAGAGTTTGTAACAGAGTTTTGTCACCTTTGGAACCCTTTATACAAAAATTGTTGTCATTGAATTAACACAGAAGCACAACTAAAACTTGTATTCAAGGCATTTGTATTATGAGCCACTGGGGTGGATCAAAAAAGGTCTGTTACACAGGCACCTTGTGAACAGCAGACTTGGCCTTTAAAGTGAACCAAATTTCTTTTATTATCTAGTTATACTGCATAAAAATTGAAGTATAAAAAGAGTATCATCTACATTTATCCAACCTATTTTGCAAAACTAATTAGGAAATGGGCTGCAGGATTTGTCAGAGCATGGGCTTTCCAGTCAACTAGCAGTAATGCTGTGTGTGCACACAGCTCAGAGCCACAGCAGCCCTCTCCAGGAACAGTGTTAGCCAACCTCCTTCACGTGCAGAGAGCAGTAATCATGGCCAGTACACTGCACTGTTTCAAGAACTCATTTTGCACATCAGAAGTAAAAAGAAATTACAGTAATGTCATCAGAATGCTGAAACAGATGGTAAGACCTGAGTTAAGGAAATCTTGTGTGTCTGAATTCCACTTAAGCTAAAAAAAATAAATCCTGGAATAAGTAAGATAGGAGCTTATGCTGGTGAAGTTGTAAGTAACTTCTATAGTTAGTACTGTCTCCCTAGAACACCACAGGTTTTATATTTGTTCAAAAAGTAGAAATTGCCCAAGTTATGTTAAAGTTTTTATATAAAAGAAAGGAACAACTGACCACATTCTTGAGTAATGATTCCTCTCACACTTCCTCTCACCACTGAGTAATAGATGGTAGTAAAAAGGCAAAATAAGAAGCAAAACAGGCTGCTGGGAGTAAGGAGGTAAGGAAAATAACGTGAATTTGGAGTTTCTTACCGTAGTGTGGTGTTTTCTGTAAGACTTCTGGCAGATGTTTGTTCTCATTATGGAGTCTATCTAAAGTTTATTAAAAAGGATGGAGCACCATTCCTAGCTTCCCACTGATACTCCTGGCAAAGCATAAGTCAAATTACAGTGTGTAGTCAAAATGTTAGTGAAAATACAGTGTGTAGCTGTAAAACCCTGCAGAGCTACGCAGGATGCAGAAACATTTTTCAGAATTTGCTTTAGATGGTCCAACAGTCTTTGCTGCACGGCCCATTTACCTTCCCATAGGAGTAGAGATCATTAATATGGACACAAATATTAAGCCAACATTCAAGCCACCATCTCCCAAGGAAGCAGATTTACAAAGCAACAGAGTTTTTTTGCTACACAAAGACCAAGAATGAACAGAGAACTCTTAGCTTCAGCTGCTCTCCAATCAAATTTTCAGCAGTGCCTGTGCAATATATAAGAAACATTTACTCAGTCAGGTTCCTCCTTCAATCTGCATGGCCAGAATTCACTGTACAGGCAAGTTATCCCTCCTGTTCTTAATTAAGGAGTCCCCTCAGTGAAATTTAACCTGCATTTTGTGTTCTGAGATACATTTAAAGTCCTTGGTGAAGGTATTTGTTTGGTTTTACGTTTGCCTTGCTTATCAAAATAAATTGCATTACCTTAATCCCTACAAGTCAAACTGTAGAAAGTGTCAGCTTGCATTTCCCTCTTTCCTTGAGGCTGAAGATCAAACAGGTTGCATTTCCACATTGTGTAGCAGATGGCAGGGTTTCCTCTTGTTGTTCACATCCCAGACATACAAGCTATTAAGAAAATACTGGTTTTCTCATATGTAAGTTTAATAAAGTTTTATAATACCAAAGACTGTTGTTTAGGAAAGTTCTTTATTTCACAGAATTTCATCCTTTGTTCAAGGGGAAATTTACCCACTGGTGTCAAAAATGATCTTATCAACACCAGGACAGGAGGTCACTTTTCAGACTGCGCCTTGTAATAACTTAATATCAGGATTTGCTACAAGTAAATAAAGATTAAACCAGGCTTCTGTTATAAAATAAGATGGTAAACTGCAAGTGTCAGTGCTGCATATGGGAGTCAAAGAGAACAGAAAAAGGAACCTACCAAAGGAGCAAGAAAAAAAATTAAAATTGAAGTACATCCCAGAGGAGTATCCAGAGCCACCCATTATAAAACATTGTATTTGCAGAGGTACCCCTAAAACTGTGCCTCCATTCTGCAAGCAGTCCAGTGCACTTCATCAAATACATGCATTTAAAGGCTCAGAGAAAAACAGGAAAACAACAACAGAAAAGTTTTAAACACTCAGATCCCACTTAATACACCAAGAGTAGCAAAAATGGACACAATTATCTAAGTAACTGAGCAAACTGCATTCTACAAAGAGAAATACAGTGTAGCTTAGAATCATCTGGAGAAAGACAATCAGTACCCACAAAACACAGGCAAAACCCCACACACAGATCACAAAGGCTAAGAGAAAAAACAGAGTCTAGAAGAAAATAAAACTTGGCTTTAGATGGTTAAAACATTTTTGGTCCTTTTTCTTGAAACTGATCTGAAGTAGAAGGAATACCACATTTATACACATCACACTGTAAACTGAAAGAAAACGGCAAGATATTGAAAAATACCTTAAAATCAGTGAACTATTTAATTAACAGGAAGTACAAAGAGTTGTGTTGGCACTGCACTTGAAGGACAGCTTCAATAAAAAACATTTCATTACCATGCTGATACCATACATGACACATCCTAGTTGAGCTACCAAAATCTGAAGTTTGCAGTCTTAAATAGAAGTGCAACAGGAGAGAGACTCAAGTGGGAAGCCCCCTCTAGCCTTCCACCATTCTTTTAAGGATGGCTCCCAGGCCACCCTTTGCCACTTTCAGTGGGGTCAGCTCTTCTTTATTCTCAATGTGAATACTTGCACCATGAGACACCAGCAGCTTTGCCTCCTCCACTCTCTCTTCATCGCAGGCTAAATGACTGCAGTGAGAACAAGAAACCCACAGCCACTGTTAAACTGGCCAAGCTTTTAAAGAGCAATAATTACTCTATGTCAAAATGACAGTGTGAATGCCAGGGGGAAGATACAGCTGAGAACAACAAATCCACAAGCAGCCAACTACCTAGACAGATTCCAAAGCTTGCTGTGCAGTCCCTCTGCTGTCATTAAGCAACTCAAGAACATTCCCTCCTGCTGCTCTCCTTGCAATGTTAAGACAGCTCTTTGGGTTAGGGTTTGGCTCTGCAGCCAGCAAAGCTAAAGAGAACATAATCCACGGTGAGAATGGAAAATGGCAATCTCTATTAAATTGAAGGTGAGAAATAAACTGTCCGATGCTAAAAAATAATGAGTGACTGCAAATGCAGCAAATGCTTTTTACCATTTGGCACAGTGCCCTAGAAGAACTGTGTGCATTCCAAACTGAGGTTTAGGTACAGCTAAAACACACTGCTTGATCTTATTCACAGCAAAATCTGCATTCCACTGTGGTTTTGAGACCAAGTTCAAAGTAGCTGTAACCCTTACAGATTCGAACTGACCTCTAAGGTAACAACAAACACTGGGCTAATTGTACTTCAATTGCAACTTATTTTCTTTAGAGAGGTGAAGAAAAGCTTCTGAAATGAGTTCTTGCTTGGCATGACAGAGTAGACCAGCCTGCAAGACCAGTTTCCTCTGATTCTGATGTCATTAGCTCGCTTTCTACCCTGTAGCAGCAACCAACATCTTGCAGATTAATATAAAACGTGTTCTACACTCTTTAAGTGGATGCAGTAACCCAAAATAAAGTATGCATGTACAGACCACTAAGGGAAAATACCAAGTATGACTTTCTGAAATACTTTTTAATTGCACAGGGATGTGAAGCAAGAGAGCATTTTGATGCAGTTACCCAAATTAAAGCATGCATGTACAGACCACTAAGGCAAAATACCAAGTATGACTTTCTGAAATACTTTTTAATTGCACAGGGATGTGAAGCAAGAGAGCATTTTGATGCAGTTACCCAAATTAAAGCATGCATGTACAGACCACTAAGGCAAAATACCAAGTATGACTTTCTGAAATACTTTTTAATTGCACAGGGATGTGAAGCGAGAGAGTACTTTGAGGCAATGAAAAAATTTTTTTTAAAAAAAGACATTGAAGTAACGGAGTTTCATTTCACAGAGATTACGCTATAAAAAGCAAAATAAAAATTAAAAAAAAATACTTACAGAGGAGTATTCCCTTCAGAGTCCCGTATATCCACTGTTGCATTGTGCTGCACAAGGATCTGTACCATTTTTAGGTTTCCCTTGGCTGCTGCTCTGTGTAACGGGGTGGATTCAAAATGATCTGTTGCATCCGGGTCTGCTCCATTCTCCAAAAGCATGATTGCAATCTGAGTATGTTGAAAGAGAAAGGAGTGGGGGAGGAGGATGTGGATTTAACACAGCTAAATCCTTCTTCCAAGAACACCACCAGCTCCAGCAGCTTAGCTAAACATACCTCCTGCTTATTTTTGGAGGCTGCATAATGCAGGGGCGTGCAGCCATTTTGATTGACAGCATTTACGTGAGCACCCTTAGCAATGAGGGCTTTGACAATTTCATCACGGCCTGCTGAAGCAGCAATGTGCAAGGGAGTCCAACCAGCCTACAGAGGCAAGAAGAAATCCACGTTACAAAAACCACAAGTTTCAGGCAGAAAAACATGATAATGCATAACCCACACAAACCTGAACTACTCCCACTGCACCTATTCTTAGCAGTGTAAAGCTAAACATTATTGATTTTCACTAGATGCAAGGCTCATGTCTTCTCACATGCCTGCATTCAGTACCTGGAAAAAGCTGCCAGTTAAATGAGAGAAATCAATTCTGCTATGTAGTTATGCATGGTATCTTGCAGAACTCTTTGTCCCTGCAGAATTTACACTAGTGCCTTTTTAAGGATAAACAGTAGTAGAAACTTAAAAAGTTTCTGACACTTTTTCTATATCCTACTCTCTAAATTGATGAGACATTTCCTGCTTTATGGATGATATTTAGGATGCTCTGTGGATGCAAATATTTCAACTCTTCCTCTAGAATAGGAGCAGGTCACCTCCTTTCCAACTGTGAAATCACTGAACCTGCACCTGCTTTATTAATACCTTCCCCAATGTCAGAAATTTTCAGGGTGCCACATGATTTGGCACAATATAATTGAGAGATCACAACGAGATAAAGGTAATGTGAAAGAACCAAGAATCACCCCTGGTTTTGCAACATCCTTCATAAGAACAGCTCTCCTAAAATTCAGGGACAATAATAAGGTCTGAAATCTCCTCCTCACAAGAGGAGAAGGCCTATTTCCACAGGAACTGCGAAATCCTTCATCCTGCCTTCCCCAAGTGTCAGACACCGCGCTGTGGGCAACAGCCGACGGGAGGAGAGGGAAGAGGGCGGAAAAGAACGGCAAAAGCGGCTCCGGGAGCTGCCCCCGGCCCCTGGCAGGGCCCCTCAGCGGCTGAAACCACGACACCGACGGGCCCCGGCAGCACCGGCGCACCGGGCCCGCGGCTCCCTCAGCCGCCCCGGGCCAGGGCC
>VWYN01028179.1:52871-141010 GCA_013400075.1 Hippolais icterina
GTGACAGCGGGAGGATGGAGGCCGGTGAGGGGCGCGGGGTGCGGGCACGGCTGGCGAAGCGGCGCTGAGGGGACAGGCCGGGGCTCCGGAGGTCCCGTAGGGCCGGCGGCGGCGGGAGATGCCTCCGGGCTGAGGGGCGGGGGGGCGGCGCGGTTCGATCCGTCCTGAGGGGTCGCCTGGTGCTTGGGGTCCCGCGGCCTCTCCTGGGGCCGGGGCTGGGGGCTCGGGTGAGGACCCGGGTGTGAGGGGGCTCGGCCGGAGCCGGGGGTCCGGAGCTGCGTCTGCCAGCCCCACAGCTCGGCGGGGAGTGCTGTGGGGGAGCGCCGGGAAGGGAAGGAGACCCCGGGAAGGGAAAAGAAATCCTGGCGGTACCTTCGCAAGTGGTCCGAAGTGTCCCACGGCAGCGGGGGCGAGAGAGGTGGCCGCCAAGGGGGCGCAGGTGCCTGCTGTTGGATTTCGGGGGTCGAGAGCGTCTTAAGTCCTTGGACTCAAAAATAGATAATTTGTTTTCGAAGTGCGGTGAGCGACGGCTTTTCTGCCGGAGAAGGCAGGGCACGGTGCGGGAAGTTGTTGTGCTGAGCTGCCAGCCCTAGAGGAGCCTGTCGCGGTGTTTAACACTGCCGGCGGGGACGGTGAATGTCGGGGCTCGGCAGTGCCGGCCCCGCTGCTCCAGCCAGAGGGTGGTGCAGCTCCCCTCTGATCGCTGGAGTGTGTATTTCTTTAAATGGAATCTTACTTTATATATATATATATAAATATATATTTACCTACTGATTATTCATTCTCTGTACTGGATATATGTGCACTTGCTTGAAGAGCAGGGTAAATTGTTTGCTTGCAATTTAAAGTTCTGATTTCTTAGCAGTATATTCCTTAATACTGTTATCTAAAATAAATGATTTTACATTAATTTGTACACTAGAAGGGTTGTTTCACTCTTCCAGAAAGCACCATTGTAATGATTTAGTAAATGGTTGGACTGTCTGCTTATGGTAATATTAATTATCTTTTATTATTTTTCACTAAATAGATGTGGTATTGAATAATAACATCAATACATCTATTTTCTTTTTTCTGAAGTGTTTCAAATCTCCAGTTGGGAAAGTAAACCCCAGTCTTGCTAACACTCTTCATGTCCTTCCCATTAAGCATGAGGCTGTAATCACTCTGATTTGTGTTTTTTCTACGTTTTAGATCAAGCTGTGGTGCCAAATTTTTTTTTCCTTCCCTCATTATCTTGAATCAAATCTCATCCTCACTGCAGTCATCCTGAACTTTTGTCACTGCCTTCAGTGAGACTGCTTACAATCAAGGTGTTGTTCCTGGTGTTCTCTCAGCACTCACTGAGGATCTAAATAAAAACCAAGGCTATTTTGGTGTCAGAACAGCTTTTACGGGAGAAAATGAAAAGCAGCTGGCAGCACTGCAAAGACTTGCTGCAACTAGTTCAGTTTGAGAGCTGTGCATAAAAGAACAAGTGGATAAAATGGAGTTTGAATTCTGTGTATTCCTGTTCAGTTTTATCTAGGTATGAAAACCAGATCACTATTTTGTCAGACTACTTAGAAGAATTTCCAGAAACTGATGAGCCAGTGTGGATTTTAGGAAGGCAACACCACCTAAACACAGGTATCTTTAGAAATAAATTATCTATAACATCTGTAGAATATTCATAGATTCCTATGCAGCAACAGCTCCTGATTTCCTTATGTTCCCTAAATGTCTCATGAGGGAAGTTTGTTTTTCTTCATCAATGAGACACCAGGTGTGAGCAGTGGAATTCCTCCTGTACAGAAACCAGAACCAATGTGCTTCCATTGTAATTCCAATGTAATTCATGCAACATGATCACACTCATAGCAAATGCTGTCAGATGTGAGCCTGGCCACTTCACAACACCAGGGCCTCAGAAATAAATATATAAATAACTTTTGGGAAATGTTCAGCATTACTAATGTCATTTTCCTATGAGGGATGCTGTCTGCAGCCTGTTACTTGCAACTAAAATGATATTTCAAATAACAATAACAAGTTAATCCATGGCACATACTGCATTTCAGTGAAAAATACATGACCTAAAAGTTAGAGCAGAGTAATGTGTTTATGTAAAAATAAGATTTTGGAAATGAGTTTTGCTCCCTTAGGGGAGAGGACAGGGGCATTCTCCTGTGTTACATGTCAAAGGCAGTGGCCACCAGTGCAGGCACGGTGTTCAGGACAGCTGAGGGTGCTGCATGCAGCCTTGATCAGCAGGAGAATCCTTGGGAAAAGCCAGCCAGTCTTAGCCACAGCTAAGGGAAAATGCACCAAATAGGATTCTTAAGCATTCCTCAGAGCCCTTGGAAAATTCTGTAAGTGCATGTGTTTAAACAAACAAGAAAAAAGGAGAGGTTTAATTCACTTTAACATTATTAACCTTTTCTTAAAATTGCTTTCTGTTGTGTTTGGAGGTAATGTATAATTCTATGTTGATTTGCATGTAGAACTTCTTAACCTGCTTTACCAGTTCTTTCCTGAGGACAGAGTTCTCCAGAGTTGTTTTATTCAGGCTGGGTGTAGTCATTCCAAACAGCTTGTAAAACTTCATTGGCTAATAATTATTTCATCCTTAATAAGTTAATTAGCAGTCTGCAAAAGCTTTCTGTGTTTAAACTGCTAAAAATGTTTCAACTATTAAGAGTCTTGAATGTAAAAGCTAACAGGAGCCTTCTATGCACTCTATATATTGACTGTATAGGGATAATTTGAATTTTTCAGTTTTAAGTCTATTTTAATAATTTATTTCCTCTTGAAATTATTCCAGACAAATCTAAGTTATTGTTGGATATAAGTGCTCGTCTCTGGTTTACGTATAGAAGAAAGTTTTCCCCTATTGGTGAGTATGGAGCATTCCAGCTGCCTGGTTATGGATTAGCAGGATTAGTGATGATGTTGGGGACTGAAAAGTTATTTTATACAGTACTAGAACATTTTGATCATAATTTAACAGTGTATGCAAACAAAAAGATTAAAGCTATTAAAATCAGAGTTTGCTTGTACCTGTGTATAATCAAGTCTTAATGTTTGTGGGGCAAGCAGTGAAGTGACACCAGCACTGCAGAGAGAAAGGAGCTGGCTCAGTGCCTTTAGCCTGTGAGAGTTAAAAATTTGACTGTGAGGGGCTCTCAGAGGCTGGGCTCTGTGCAGAGCTGTGCTCACTGTGAGGGGCTCAGGCTGGGCTCTGTGCAGAGCTCACTGTGAGTTACTCTGTTCCAGGAGGCACTGGTCCCTCGTCTGACGCGGGCTGGGGATGCATGCTGAGGTGTGGGCAGATGATGCTGGCCCAGGCACTGATCTGCAGACATTTAGGAAGGGGTGAGTACTGTTGCTGAGGCAACTTTGGTGTTACTTGAAGGCTATTTTGTTTCTGTTGTCCTTTTCCATAAAAGCATAAAACCTAAATTTATTAATGACACTTTCTGTGATGCTCTGATAAAGTTACTAGTGAACTATTCTTGTCTGGTGGGGCAAAATCATGTCAGCCTTAAGCAGAGAAACAAAAACAGAGGAAGGAGAAATAGGGAATCCCACTGTTGTTATTTTATAAATCTTTTTGAGGAATACCCAAGTATCCAGTACTCAGGATATACTTGCAGTTGGCACTGTTATTTTAGTTTCTCAGTTTTCACACAATAGCATGTGATGATAAAGAACAGATTGATAATAAATGACAAGATGTGACTTCTTGGATCTCTAAATAAAATGTAAATATTAGAGATGGATTGTCTCTAAAGATCTCATTGTATGGCTTTCTGCCATCTAGAAATTTGATAATTTTTGATTTATTTGATTATTTTTTGATCTGCATAACTTTTTTTCTGTAAGATTGGCAATGGGAAAAACACAAAAAACAACCAGAAGAGTATCATAGAATCTTACGGTGCTTCCTGGATAGAAAAGATTGCTGTTATTCCATCCACCAAATGGGTAAGAACACACATCAACTTCCTTTTGTCTACTGAAATTCCTATGGTGTTGAAACTTTCTCATTTGAAGTAAGTTAATTAAAAATTTTAAAAGGTAGCTATGAAGACAGTGTATATATTTATGTATAAATAAAAATGTATGCAAATGTGTACAAAGTATAATAATTCTGAAGTATTATTCACTAAGACCTAAATAAATCTGTACCCTAGAAACTAGCTCTTGATAAAGTGTGCAAGTTTTGGGTAGCAGAGTTGTTGGTATTAAAACAGACAGTCATAAAACTTATTGCTGTAATTTGTGAGGACATATTTGTAATTGTCATTACAGCTGAGGAACTTTTTGTAAGGGAACTAGCAGTCATTAAGTTTTGCAGAGTATAGATTGAGAAAATAATTGTTGTTGCTAAATACAATTTGCAGTTGCTCTAGAATGTTTGTGAAGGTATTAGCAGACACAGACTGTGACCAGGCTCTCTGTGGTGTTTTCCCTTACAAAACCAGCTCAGATGGGCGTTGGAGAGGGGAAGTCCATTGGAGAATGGTTTGGACCAAATACAGTTGCTCAAGTACTGAAGTAAGTCCTGGCAGAGGCTCCTGGAACGTGCTCCAGGGCTGCTGGGGAAAACATGGAAACTCCTCCTGCTCTGGAAGCCACCCTAGAGCTGAGGGATTGGCAAACGTGATCCCAGGTGGCCTGCAGGTCCTGGGTGCCATTTGCTGGGGCAGACACGTTCTGGAGAGAGAAAGGAGTTAAAGGATGTCCTGGCCTCCAGCTCCTTTCCCTTACAAATTCTTCACGACTCACATACCAGTTTTTCAGGCTTGTTTTAGACAACCAGCACTGCCTGTGCAGCCTATGAGCTCCCTTCCCCAGAGTTCTGGATGTCACACAAAATGCACAGAAACCTGTGTGCTGTTATGCCACCCTCCTAACTTCTGGGTGCCAAAATCTTGGGCTGCTCTGGCTTTTAACAACCTGAAATAGTTCCACTGAGTTTAGTGGAATTTCTTAAGCACAAAGTAATGTGAAAAACTGGCATAGGAATTTTTTTTTTTCTCTACGTGATGTCAGACACCATGGGCAGAATCCCACAGTGGAATCTGTTAACTGCAATAAAAAGTAATAAGCCTAATTATGTGGTTGAGCTGTTTCTACCCCTGCATTTGGCAAAAGGACAAAACAGTTTTCACATGGTATAATGTGTGTGCTTTTCCTGGAACTACTCATTATTATTTTTTTCCAAATATGTTAAACACTAAAAGTTATCTTTTTATTACATGGAGACTTAAAAAAAAAAAAAAAAAACCCACAGTTTTTGATTTTAAATAAATTACTTTTTTACTCAAGAGCCATTTAACTGTCCTGAGTTAAAAGCCACCCTCATGGTCCTTTTATTAATTATTTCCTCTATGTTTTCTAGGAAGCTTGCTTTATTTGATGAATGGAATTCGTTAGCAGTTTATGTATCTATGGACAATACAGTGGTCATCGAAGACATCAGTAAGTGAAACAGTTTTTGCAGGACTGCTTTAGTGCCTCAGCTCAAGCTCATGGCAAATTTAATTGTTTGGACAAACTACTTCTGGGAGCATTAGGGTAGTGGTTGGATTTGATGATGTTAAAGGTGTTTTCTGGCCTAAATGATTTGGTGATTCTGTGATTATTTCCTTGGTGACATTTTTTGATTTGACTTCATTCTCCTGCATGTATCTATGAGCAAAATCTTGGGACCATCCCTATTTGTTCCCAGGGTAAGAAAAGGAATAAATGGATACTCAGGTTGGGGGTTTCCAGAAGTAAAGTTAGCACAGAACAGGGAGGCATTTTTGGTGACCAAAATTACCATGTGGATGAGAAGGTGGAGTTTGGTCTGTGCTACCTTAACTCCCACTCCAGCAATGCAATGAAGCTGCAGTGTGTAAAAATACAGAAAATTGCTTGTAATACAGAGTTTGCCAGAAATTTGCTTGTCAGGCAAAGGGAAATGAGGGGCAGATCCTTCAGAAACGTGTGGCCCATTTTCAGTTGTAAGAGGGTGGGTTTACAAATAGTATTTAGCCACAGGCTGGTTCTACTTTAGTCCCTACTTCTGCTTATTTATGTCTGCATCACTGGCAGTGAAGAATTCCCTGAAGGATTTCTAATGCTTCCTCTCTGCTGTATCAGCTCCCAGGCAAAGCTTGACAGCATTAACACTGCGAGTAGTAAATGTAACCTCAGTCTTGAACATCCCTCCCCTCATTTTTCTCATGTCTCACTAATGTGCCAGCACATACTCTGGCTGCCAGAATTACTTCTGCTAAATAGTCAGGATTTCCATGCTGAGCTCCTTTTGTCCCAAAGCAGGAGCTCCATAAAGCTGTCTGGAAAAGCAATTTAATTCCTGACTGAGAGGAAGATGTGCTCTGTGTTCCTGTGTGCATTGACTGATGTCTCTTTTCACTCCCCCAGAGAAGATGTGCTGGTCCCCTGTGCAGAGCAGCAGCGTTGCCCACAGCAGTGCACATCTGCACAGGAGTGCTCTTGGCCCAAACAGGAACACAGCAGGATTGTGCCCAGGCTGGAAACCCCTCCTGCTCATTATCCCTCTCCGGCTAGGGATTAATCACATCAATCCAGTGTATATTGATGCCTTTAAAGTAAGGGATTCTTCAGTGGCTTGTGTGTGTGTGTGAAAAAGTGCAGGTATCTGTTATATCAATAAACAAATCGATTTAATTTTTCTCTCTTTGGACTCCTAGGAATGCTTTAAGATGCCACAGTCTTTGGGAGCATTAGGAGGGAAACCCAATAATGCCTATTATTTTATAGGATTTTTAGGTAAGGAAGAAGGAAACTTACTCCAAATATCCATATGACTGAAAGAGAAAGGATTTTCTTTGGGAAGGGGCAGTAGTAAGCATTTTAAGCATGAGAATGGAGAAGAAGAAACATACCTCAGACACTTCAGGAACAGTATGAGACCATCCTTATAGGAACAGAAAAGGAGCAGCAAAGCTTGACATAAAAATGTGGAATGATGTAAGCAAGAACAAGACACTAAGAAAAGTTGATGGCATTCAGATATCAGATGTCACTGCTGCTTAAATATTGAAATTTTATAATCATTAATACTTTCTAGTTAAGAGTGTCTTATTCTTTTGCTTTCTTAAATTATTTTCTCATATTTTTCAATTTTTTCTCAAAGCAATATGTCTTTCACCTTCTTCCATGTCTTCCTTTATTAATTAATGCAATAGTTGATCCTAGATTCAGTCTTTCATATTTCACCCTGGTCTGATCTGTAACTTCTTGCATATTTTGTTCTTTCTTTTGTAAAACCTGAGCTGTTTTAGTCAGACTTATTTGTTCAGTTTCTGGGTGAATGCCTAATGGGATTACAGATTGCATTTGTGGTCATCCTGTATCTTTGATCTGAGGAATGTTAGGGATTACTGCAGTGAGATTTTTAAAAACTACTGGACCTCATGTAGATAAAGGGAAGTATGTGACAAAGGTAGAAAAAAATTTTAAAAAATCGACCCTAAAAGGTCACAGTGGAAAATGATGCTAAATGCCCTGTGGGATTTTGTTGTGCCTGGCTTTCCAGTTCTCTTAAGAACTCCTTAGCTAGAGAGTGGAGATGCAGGTTGATAATCCAGTTGATGTTTTACAAGTCTGGATGGAATAAGTGTTTATTACTGCCTCTTGCTTGTCATCACCATGTGGATTTACCCCTGCAGGCAATGAGCTGATCTACTTGGACCCTCACACCACTCAGAGTTTTGTAGATTCAGAAGAAAATGGCACAGTCGATGACGAGAGCTTCCACTGCCAGCAAGCCCCACACAGAATGAAGATCATGAATTTGGACCCTTCAGTAGCTTTAGTAGGTGTTAGAAAATAATAAATGTCTGTACTTTATTCAAAGCAATACCTCTATTGGTAAGGGCAGCAACGTTTCCTTGATCACAGGGCACTCTTCTGCAATCTAAAATTCAACACATAGTACTTTATCTAGGACAGGATACATTAATTTTAGTTTAAGCAGGGGACCAACTGTTTGTATCCTGGGGAGCCAATTAAATTTCTTTCCTGGGCAACACAGACCTTTTCCAAGTAGTGATTTGAAAGTCAAAGCAAGGAACTGAATCAGGTTTCCTTATTTTATTCCCTCACTATCGTTTGTGCATTGGTTGCTCTCGAGAAGATACTTACCTGAGCTTGTTTTATTTAATCTACAAATCTTCAGGTGGAATTACTTGTAGAAGTCATCCAGCAAAGGTCACAAGAATACTGTGGTAGTTGAGGAAATTCAGTCTGATCTCCTGCCAGTACCCTTTGGTTGGGTTTGGGGTGATTGTCACTTGAGATACAGCCCATACATAGATACCACAGCATCTTTGCTCATTGACACATTGTATTTAAAACCATTACTATATCTGTTCTTTCCTTAGGGCTTCTTTTGCAAAGAAGAATGTGATTTTGATAACTGGTGTAGTCTTGTACAAAAGGTAATGCCACTACCTTTTTTTGCTGTGTATGAAATCATGGACCAAGCTCTTTTTTCAGTTAATGGAAATTCCCTGCCTGCAAATGAAATGATCCCCAGTGCAGGTGGCTCTAATGATCAGGGAGGACTGACACTGCTGATGGAGCTTCTTCAGCATTTTGCAACCCTGAGCCCTGGCACTGGGAGAGGAAGTGCATCCACTCCTTCCTGAGTTTGTCTTCTGCTAGTACTGCTTTAGTGCTCATACCCAAGTCACTTACTGAGAAACACAGCAGGCAGTTGGAATATTAAGCAACAGGAATGTGAATATGAAGTACCACCAACCAAAAGAATTTATTTAAAAAAGGCTCCAGAAAGCAGTTTGTAAATAACTGAAGCAGAGGATATGATGTAGTTCACCCAATAGCAGTGAAATTTTGCTTCAATAATATCTTGTTTCTCCTGAGCAAAGCCTGTCTTGCAAAATCTGCTGGATATTTTTTTGAGTAGACAGATCTGTCTTTTGTTCCCACTGATGCACAGAAAACTTGAATGCAGAGAGGTCCAAGCCAGTAATTTACCTTTAAAAGGCAGAAGTCTGTTCTTGGTATCTGTTTGCTCCATGTATATAAAATTACAGCTGTATGGATATCAAAGCTCATTATAATGCACTGATAACTCACAGGAGAGTTTTAGAGATCCATTTTCCAGGTGTGTTTTCAAGTAGGACAATATTAGAGATGTGTGAAGCAGGCACCTGAAATAATAGGAATTTACAGCCTTTGTTCTTTGATGGATAAACAGTATTAGAAATGTTTTAGATTAAGCAGGCTGTTTTTTGGTTTGTTTTCTGTCCTCAGGAGATTCTAAAGCAGCAGAGCCTACGGATGTTTGAGCTGGTCCAGAAGCACCCACCACACTGGCCTCCCTTCATCCCTCCAAGCAAGCCAGAAGTGACAACCACAGGAGCAGGTGTGGTACCACTCAAAGGGGCTCCTCAGCCAACAGGAGAACCATCCCAGCTGGAATAACTGGGATTTTCTGAGCATCCAGCAAGCACTGCATGGTTAAGAGCCTTCCTCTTACAGAGTATCAGTTATCCAAGCAGGCCATGTCCAGTTTACAAATGTTAGCACAATATATTTTTAAATCTTCGAAAATATTTCTAAGGCAGCATTTCAGAAGGGGGAAGGTTCTGGGTTTTTTTTAGTATACAAAATCAAGCATGTCTTTACATTCTAAATAGTTTAATTTCTTTTTCAGAACTCATTGAATCTACTGACAAGCTGTTTGAATTGGAAGAAGAATTTGAAATCCTGAGTGTATGAAGGAAACTGTGGTGACCCTTCTGAGTATTGAACATATTGCTAATATTATTGCATTGACTTAAATTACACAGCCATGTTAGCCCAAAAGTGCCTGAAATCATGGATAACAGAGCACAAACATCCAAAACTCCAACAGGGACAGTTCCTTCTGTCAAAGAGCTTCCCCAGGTGGAAAGGCAGTGAAAGATTTTATTATAAGACCCTGAAAGGGAACCTCTTTTTAAATATGTGTCTTTCTTGAAGACAAATGGACCTCTGAGGTTAAGGCAAAAATAAGTCTATCCATGGGCTGTATGTCTGGAGAAAAGGATAACACAAAGTGGGTATTTCTTGCTCTCATATAATGCAATAGTTTAGTTCTTAAAGCAAAACAGTCTTCAGTTAAAGGAGGATGTTTACTTCTGTTCCTTCCCGTGGGCTGCAGCTTAGAAAAAAAATGCATTGTCTTGTTTAAAAGATCAACTGGATCAGGAGAAAATTGTTTCCTTGTTAAATATTTTAACATGTATTTGAGCAACCACACTTTATGACAAAAATGTTTCTGTGAAAGGAACTGTGTCTAACGTATCCGTTTGCAATAGCCTTCCTGTTTCTGGGAGACCTCGAGAGGAACAGGAGCCTCAAAGAGTTGATACAGATCACAACCACTGTTAGAGTTAGGATATATTTCACCTTGACCTTAAAGTTCAATCATTAAAACTTAGGCTGGCTTTTCTTTTGGAGCTAAAGTGAGTCAAAGGTGGTTTAATTGTACCTTATTTATTTTAAAAAAAGATTTACACGAGTATCTCTGTTACTGCACTTTATCCGTGCATCTAATAAATTTCTTAAGCTTTTCATAGGTTGTATGCTGCTATATTTTGTTAATTTGTTTGTGTGAATGAAATATAACCCAGGTTATCTTAAAACTTAATATATAGGCATATGCAAATTACTTAATTGTTGGGTTTTGACTTGTTGCCTTTTGAAATCTGTTTTGGTAAAAGTGCCTTAATTCTCCAGGTTTGTCAGAAGAGCCGGTGCAGTTTTGTTCCTTAGGAAGAATATCTCTGTAGCTATAAGAAAACCAGCTCAGAATAAAGGCAAAGATCTTTTAATTCATTCTACAGTTCCTTTTTACTGTCAGACAGTCCCCGTTCTGATCCTTTTGTCACGGTATGGACATGAATCACACACCTTCATCTTCAGTAATAAATGACCACATAGAGAAATCATGAATGCTGTCTGCTCTCACTTGCACTCCTGGATCAGGGCCAGTGTGATTGCCAAGAAAACAGTCATGATCTGGGCACTCTTCATCTTGTTTGCCTTCAGTGTTTATTAGCCATGGTCTGGAAACTATACATGTAGGAAAAAATATCATTTTCTTCCCCTCTCCATGGATTAGCTGCACAGGTTTAGGTTTTTTTAAACAAAGCATTGCAAAGGCACTCTTTGGAAATGTCCTGGAATGTCAACAGACAAGGATTTCACAAGCTTCACTCCAGAGAGGGTAATGGTAATAACTTTGGTCCTGCTGAATGAATTCATTAGAGGTATAAGCATACCTTTGTCATGGGTTTCCCTTCAAACATACAAGGAAAATCCAATTAGTGGCACTTCTCTTTAATTACACCCTGAAGGAAAGTAAACAGTGCTGACAGTAGAGATACAATTTTTTTAAACTAAAGCAATAAAGGCCAGAGGAAGCAGCACAGAACACATGGTGACTGCAGGAGTAAAAAATGTACATCCCATAATTTCTTACCCCTGTATCTGCATAAGCTTGCGTGCCATCTAAAAGGCTCTACTTTTCAAACACACACAGCTTGAATAATTATTCAAAAATAAGTGTGCCAAAGCTGCCTCAGAAAGGAAACTGATGTTCACAGTAATAAAATGTTGGCTAATAAAGTATGGCTGCGTATCATTGGCTGCAAGGAGAGAAGCATAGACCTTGAAGCCGACAGATCTGGAATATATTTCAACAGAAAGCAATGAAAAATGGTAGAAGTCTTTTGGATTTATCTTCACATGAAAAATTGCGTTTTTCATTGGTGTAGCTCTTTAAGGTCAGCTGTGGATATCAGTCTGGATTAGAGCTGGTTACCTGTCACTGGAGGAAAAATGTTCCATCTGTGTAATAAGCAAAGCAAAACATTCATTTTTCAGTTTTTCTACGAAAATCCATTCTCAACCATTAGTGCATAGTATTTCCGAGTCACCCAGCATACACTGATTAATTTTAGCTAGTTCTGTGTTTCACAGGAGAATGAGTCTCCACTCCCTTACACTAGACCAAACACTGTTTGCAAAGTCACTAATTAAGCCCAGCTTTGGCAAAGTCTTTCTGGGTGATGACTGGATGTGCCTTGGACAGAGGAGTGGTGTCAGCTGCTCTTCAGTCTGAGCAAGGAACTCACTGAGACTTTCTGAGGTAGCCATAAAGAAAGGAAAAAAAAATCCAAGTAAAAACATAGCACCATGTTTCATTAAAAAAATGGCTTGAGAACACTGGTCTTTCCCTCCTCTGTGCACAAACTCCTGGACTTGAAACTTGATTTTTGTAGCGTTGTGGCTGTCTGGATTCACCCATCAAACACACACCCACAGCAGGTTTGTGAATTTACCCTTCTCCAGTCAGTGATGTCCAGTCCGGGGTAGCAGAGACCGTTCCCATGACTGCATTTCTGTTCCTACAAGTTCTTCATGCACACCTGGCAGCGGCTGACGCGAGTCCGAAGCTGCCCCGCTTTGAGCGTCTCGGAGGGGGGAGCGCTGACAAACTGCTGCTCCTGCTCCACCGTGGTCAGCCAGAAGCTGTACTTGTTGGCAAAGTAGTGGCACGTTCCCCGGGCGCCGTTGCACTCGATGAAGGGAGTGGCTCGGAAATCCTCCAGGCAGGAGCCGGGGGACACCAGGGACTGCCCGCCGCCTTCCGCCCCCGCCGCCGTGTGCTGCAACAAAGGTGGCAAGCTGGGTGAGCTCAAAGGAGCAGGAGCTGAACAGGGGGGTCTCCTGCTTCCATTGCTAAAAGGAGGGAAACAGGCAGCTAAAATCATACCCTGGCTATGTGCGTCTGTCTCTGGAGTCAGGGCTAGAAGGCAAAAAGCAAAGGAAAATACTTACATTGAATATGCAGGCCTGGAATAATGGGAAACCAGCTTGAAAGTTGGGAAAATTTGGAAGCAATAATGCTGACATGTTTTTCTAAGAATCTTACACTAATGAGCTTCTAGGAGAGTGCAATGGAAAACTTTTTTCACTGAGAAAGAGGATTAAGTCAACACTGTAGCTCAATTACTGTTCCCACATTTAAAGGTTTGAAGGACAAACATCTGTGGTGATACAGAACTCAGGCAGCAGTGTTACCACCAAAACTGATCAGGGCAGGTGCTGAACACAGCAAACTCGGAGCTACAACAACTCAGCTGAGGAAGAAATGCAAGAAGAGAGGGCTCCAGATTCCTGTAAGTAACTCACAGGACAGTGTCAGTGACCTCATCAGAGAGGAGAGATGAAATGTTTAAAGCTGCCCTTGCACCAGCAGCAGTGTCCTTACCATGAGGAAGGAATATCCTATCCACAGGCTGCGCCAGCCCAGGGGGCACTGTGGGATGGTGATGTCCTGGCTGTGCACAGCCACGGCCTGGGAAGGGGCTTCACACACGGAGCACCTGCTGATGTACTGGGGGATCTGGAGGCTGTCCACGGGCATCATGGGGATGGGGGCAGTGGTGGACAGCCAGTAGGACTTGTCATTTCTGCTGGCATAGTAGCACACTTCGTTGATGTTGCAGTAAATAAAAGGCATGGTGCTGAAGCGAGGCAAACATGAGCCAGCAAAACCTGGAAAAATCACAGAAGTGGTCATACCAAGCATCTCCAAATGCTCCAGGTCATACACACCAACATTTAGTGGTGAGGATGGCACAAGTGACACTGCTCCCAGTGCAGATCTGGCCAAGCCAGCTGCCACCACCTCCACTACAGCCCTCTGCACTGCCAGGCAGGATGGCTTTTGAAATGTAATTTTGGCCTGTGTTGTTCATTCTCAACTCACCGAGATCCTGGTTGTGTGCCTTCTCCTGCCCCTCCACGTACAATAAGCTGTAGCCATCCCAGAGTTTATTCATTCCCACGGGACAGGGGGGGATCTGCTCTGACTGGCTGTGCTTCACCAGGGTGTATCCAACGCCCACGCTGCGCCCGGGCATTCCCGGCAGACCAGGGGATCCCAGCTTCCCAATCACACCTGGGAGACAGAGAGAGAATTGCCACTGCTGGGGCACAGTGGGGACATCAGCTGGATCCATCTGTCCCCCATCTGGCACTGCTTATGGCAGTGCTGTACAAGGAGGAGCCCAAGCTGTGTGGTTGTTACATGGATTACTACATTTAACAGCTCCAAAAGCAGTCATTTCACAGCACCACCCACCCCTTCCATTTCTCTTTTAGTTTTCTCTTTGCCCAACAGCTCTGGTGCCTGTGTGTTAGGTGTATCTCACAGTACAGTAGCTCTGAGGATCTCAGAGCACCAAACACAACCTAATTCATTCATTCTTGCTGTAGCACTGATATTCCTCTCCTTTCTCACTGTGCCTTTCCTCTGCTGCCCAAGCCTCACAGTTATGGTTACTGTGAGTACCACATCACTCCTCTAGATCTTCAGGCTGATCCCACACCCACAAAACATGAGAACCAAAAGGTGCTCAGAATTGCACCTACAGAAACACCAGCAGTGACACCAACAAGGACATGTGACAGAACTTTCCTCACTGAAGATTAAACTTCTTTCATTGCAGATACAAAACACAGCACCACAGACATCCCCTGGTTTTCCTAAGGTAATTGGGTGTTGGGGAGGGTTTCTGCAGATGCTGTCAGCAAACACAATTCAAATTTGCTTCTTTTTGATCTCTGCTCCCCAAATCATAAAATTACCTTCAAATCCCTGTAGTCCTGGGGCACCTGGAAGTCCTGGATCCCCAGGTGTGCCAGGAGTTCCAGGTAAGCCATCACGTCCTTTCAGACCAGATCTTCCTGGCAAACCTTTTGGGCCTGAAATAAAACACAATTATCAGTATCATTATTTCCTTATATTTCCTCATTCCTTGACTCCTGCAATCATATTCCAGAAGGGAATTTAGATGCCAGCAGCCTTGCCAAGAGCCCACTCTTCACCAGCTGTGGTTATAAACAGCCACCTCCAAAAGAGCCTCCACCTGATCTGTTTGTCTGTAAAAGGATTGAGTATCACAGCTGAGTATCACACATGGTTTAAAATGCAGCATTATATTTGTATATATTATATTTGTATGCATTTTGATGGAATTCTTAATTAAAAACCCCTCTAAATACTCCTAATGTATTTGATAAAGTAGTGTTTTTCTTCCACAAGAAGAGCATTTTGGTGATCTGAGCGTGCTTTTTACCTGGTTTTCCAGCTGGGCCATGGAATCCAGGATCTCCATCAAAGCCAGGAACACCATCAATTCCTGGCAGACCAGGTAATCCTGCAGGGGCTGTGACTTCTTCTGGCTGTGGGGTTATTCCTGGAGCCCCTGGTCTGCCAGGGAGACCTGCACATGGGGCAAAGGATGTGTAAGTACCCCCCAAAACCCACACAGATTTGATGTTAATCCTGACACAAAGGAGAAAAATGTAAAATTAAGACCACCTTTGTACATCAGCACTGATTATCATGTAAAAAGTATGTCAAGCTCTTTCTAATTTATTTCAGTCTCTAAGAAATCAAGAGTCTCCCAAATAAGCCCACTGAGCTCTGAAGTCACCCCCAGCCCAACCCAGGTACAATAAGTAAGAGTTTTTTAAACCCCCCAGCACTCACCTCGAGGGCCCATTTCACCTTTCAGCCCAGCATAACCAGGATCCCCTGGAGGCCCATCTTTACCTGGCATCCCCATCAGGCCAGGCTCTCCTCTTGCACCTGCAAGGACACACCTGAGGCTGAATTCTGACCCACTGATGGCAGCCTCAGCACTGGGGCTCCCAGATGGAGGGGACCACAGCCCTCAAGGCAGTCTGTGCCCAATTCCACATCCACAGGGGCTGCAGAGCCTCAAAACAACAATTTCCACTGCTGCCTAATTGTACTTCATTGAAATAAATAAATAAAGTAATTGTACTCTTCCCTTTCCTTGGGTAAGCCAGGGGCAGGGTTTGGAGAGTAACAACTTTAATCTTTGAAATCCATTTCTGAGCACAGCACAGAGGGGTGGGATCTGCCAGGACAGCAGACAATTGTTCACCTGGCTGTGGCTCTCCATCCTGCCCTGGCTTTTGAGCTGTGTGGTGGCTCTCAAACTTTGCTCCCTGTGCGCAGCTGCCCTTTGGTACAGACCAAAGAGGGATCAACACGCTCCCTGCCTTAGCCCAGAACATCATCTCTGAACTCCTACAATCCTCTTAGCCTCTCCTGGAGACCCAAATCCACCACACTAATGCCTCTGAGCCTACAGGACAGGGGATGAAACAGCAGCTCCAGTCCTTGCCTGGAGAGCACAGTGGGTAACTGTGGTCAACAAGCACAGCAACACTGCAGGTGGACACCATCTACTCAGAAAAAAAATAAAGATAAGAGGAAAAAAAAATTAGAGATACATTGAAGAACATCTGGAGCTGGGCCCACTTTGCTGCTTTAGGAGTCAGCAGGTAAAATCTGCAGGAGCCAAAAGGAAACATTGAGACACCAAATTCAGCTGTTGCACCTGAATGAGGAGGCCACACTCACCACCCACCAGCCATTCCTGCTGCCAAACCACCCCCAGATCCCTCCAAGGCAGGAGTACCTTTGAATCCAGATGCTCCAGGGAGTCCAATTGGACCAGGGTGTCCCACGTCACCCTTAGTGCCTCGCAAGCCAAGAACACCTGGGAAACCTGGGGTGCCTGTGTCACCTTGGTCAGAAGCTGGGCCAGGGGGCCCTCGGGGTCCTGGAGGCCCTGGAAAACCTAGAGACAACAGGGTGAATTGGAAAAACCTGTTCCTGGGGCTAAGTAAATCCTGGGGCTATCCCCAGCATTCCTTTCTGTCTGGAGTCTCAGCCTTTCTCCGGGCAAAACTCACCTGGAGATCCCAAAAATTCACCTGAGGAACCCCAAAACCCACCCAAACTTCACCTGAGGAACCCCAAAACTGAGCTGGAAACACCCAAAACTCCATAAAAATCACCTGGAAACACCCGAAATTCCATAAAAATCATCTGGAAACCCCAAAATTCCCAAAAAAAGGACTGGAGTCTCAGCCTCTCTGACAAGGCTGTGAGGTTCTCAATGGCACCAGTGCCATCCTTACAAAGCTTCCAAACCACAACACCAACCTGCACTCCCATCAGTGCCTGGAACACCAGCATCTCCAGGCCTCCCAGGTATATCAGATGGAAGAGAAACTCCAGGTGTTCCTGGCAGGCCAGGCACTCCCACAGGACCAGGGGGACCTAGAATAAGAAACACAAAGTGAGGGACAACCAAAGTTCTCCATGGATCTTCACAGACACTGACAGAAGCAGTGAGGATTTATATCGAGGAGAACAAAGACATCTCACTGCAGGAGGGGAAGGAATACATATTGTGAAATAGAGACACTCAGAACTGTGCAAGCATTTCTCAAAATACAGAGCAACATCACAGATTTCACATTTGCCTGTCAGGCTTCTAACCACCTTTGAGGCTTCAGGAATTGTCTTTGGTGACCATGCAGCCCATTAACCTCAGCTGCAATACATGCTGGTTTCAGAGCATCAGAATTTACCTATGTCTCCTGATGAGCCTTTTGGTCCAGGGAATCCTGCAGCTCCTCTTGCCAAGCCTGGAGAGCCTTCCTCACCCTTGGTACCTGGGAGACCTGCAGGTCCTTGCAGCCCAGCTTCACTCAGACCTAATTAAACATGGTTAACAAAGATAAGAGAGCCTATTCAAATTGCCTAATACAGTCAAATTATTATACAAAATGAGTGGTGATTTAAAAACTAGCCATTTACTACTTTCTCTGCCTTCAGGAGAGCAGCTGGAATTGGTGATTCTGTGCCTCACGTGCTCCTCTGGTGGTGCAGAGTGAATTTAAGCAATCTGTGAGATGCTGAGAGAAAAGCATATGACTGCCCTGGGCTCCCCACAAGCTCTTGCACAAGAATGGGAACGCAGCAGTCCTGTGACAGGATCTGCTGCCAGCCTGTGTGCTGGGACTCTCACGAGGACACACCAGACTCCAGGCTCTAAAAATAACCTTGTGGGCTTCATGATGCAGCACAGGGAGGGATTTCATGTTGCAGGGAGGGATTTCAGCTTGCACACAGGCACAAGTGGTGCAGGGAAAGCTGCAGGGAGGTGCTCAGCATGCCACTCTGGGAAGAGTACACACTAAAAGCAGCTCTCTCAGGAAAATCAGAGATTTATATGATGCAAATCATTCTTCTGATAATGTTATCTCAATAACATAATGATAATTAGATAACATAATGATAATAAGATGATGATAATCTATCTGATTATGCTATCTGATAATTACCTTCTGATAATGTTTTAAACAAAGAAAACACAGGTATTGTTTGAGTTGTCCACATGAAGTCTGTCCATTTTCATGCAGAAAACAGCTGCCATAAATTTTGGGTGTTAATTTACAAAAAACCTGTAACTAAACAATTCTTTTTGGTCAGGTCTTTCTTCACTTCTTTACTTTAGTAAAACCCTGTCTGCAACACAGAACTACATTCCATTCCATATGATTCAAAATATGAGAAAGTCCAGCAAAAGCTCCCTAAAAGCAGAATCTGGAAACAAATCAAAGAAATCAGCTCCTGATTTTATTGATGCCTTCCTGGAGCTCCATATAATGGAGGGCTCTGAAAAGCAGTACAGAAACATTTCATTGCTAAGTCCAATTCAAAGCAAGCATTTGGTGCTGCCCTGCTCAAATCAAACATCCATTAGAAAGAGTTTTATGATTTCATTCCCTAAGTTTTCCAGAAATGACACAGTCCTCCAGGAATTCAAGGAGAACCATCACCAGAAAAGCCTCCTCAGCTCCACAGACTGCATCCTGTTCTTACTGGCATTGAAGAAGAATTAGTTCATGCACATTCAGTATCCTGAGGTTTTTCTTCAGGTCATAATTAAAGCCAGGACTGGGTGAGAGAGGGGAATTTTGTGGGAAACTGTTCTCATGGTGGAGCAGTTTTGTATTTCCCAGCTGTGACACTTCCAGTCCACGTTTCCTTTACCTGGTGTTCCAGGAGAGCCTTTTGTGCCTGGCAAACCATTCAGACCATTTAATCCTGGAAATCCATGAAAGCCTGAGGAGACATTGGGAACACATACGTGAGCAAACAGGCAAACAATCCAGTTAGGTGGAAATGCACAAGGTGCTCATGGAGAATACAACAGAAGAGAAACCTGACACCCAGGGGAACAGAGAGTGTAAAGCTGTAAAGTCTTCCCTCACAGAAACTCTTCTCACTGCTCCCTCCATGAACACCCATCAGTGATTTTCAAACCAGGTGAGAGCCCCTCCCTTCCCAACCATTCCTCTGCTCATTCCTAGCAGCTGGTGCCTGCACAAAGTTGCCAAGAGGGAGCTCTTCCCCACACACTTGGCTAAAACTTTGCTTTTCTGACCCAGCTTCTCCTTCCACGTGCAGGTTGTACCTTTAGGTCCTGCTGTTCCACGAGCTCCAGGGAATCCAACAGGCCCTGGCTGTCCTGGGGGTCCTGGTGGGCCAGGGGCTCCTCTCAGCCCAGCATTTCCAGGGATTCCTAAAAGCAAGCAGAAAAATATTCCTGTACTACACATCGTGTCCAGGCTGAAATGGCTCACAGCTCCATCTTACAGCTTCTGGTGCTGCACTGAACTCGTAAGCTGGGTGAATAAAGTACTATTTAAATAAAGCAAAATCAGATCCACATCTCTCCTCATGCATCACATTTATGAAACTATTTATTTGATGGGGGTTTTTAATCATAGCACTGACATTCTTCATCATCTACTAAATAATACAGGAACAGTTCACATACCAAATAACTAATTAAATTGTTTTTCAAATAATATGTTTCAACAACAGCTTTCACTGTTCTCCAACCTTTGATCCTGATAACTATTTGGGAATCTACCTGCTAATTACCCCACAACCCAAAAATACCTCTGGGTAGGTTTGGCTCTAGAGAGGGAACAGACAAAAATGTTGCAATGACAGAGCTGTGAAGAAGCTGCTACTGCTTGTATCTAACTGAGATCTCCCCTATTTGTTCATGGGATTCCTTTGGGTTTCAGTGTTGCAGGATTCACCACATTTGACCAGCAGGACAAGGAGACACCCTACACTACTGCCAAAGAAAATTCCCATTTTCTTGCCAAAATTTTTGTTTAAGCCTCAGCTGGGACAGGCCAAAGAGGGCTAAGGGAGCATCAAGGTGAGGTGGTCACAGTCACAACATGAGCTGCAGATCTGAGTGCTCATCCAGTACCTGCTGGTCCTTCCTGGCCAAGATCTCCTGGGCTGCCTTTGGGTCCATTCACCCCCGTGGCTCCTGGGTAGCCTGGTTCACCCTTCTGTCCTTCTCTCCCTCTCTCTCCTAGAAGGACACAAACAAACAAATCCAACTGGAGGGGGGCACAAAGAGGGTGAGAAACGTGGGTTGCAGCACTTGTGTTTGCTCAGCCCTGGGCTGGACTCCCAGGGTGCCAAATTCCAGTGCAAGTTCAGAGCTGCCTCCTCAAGCAGTGAAGTGACCCCAGCATTAGACCTGGGCTGGTCTCAGGTGTGTTCATTATCATCCAATTCATGCCCCAGCTGGATTGCAGACTCCTCAAATGTCACTTCCAGGATTACAAAAATACCCAGGTTTGGCAATGCCAAAGTGTTCAGTCTCTAGAATTTTGTGTTATTGAAGTGAGCAATCAAGGCCTGCTTTACCTGGAAACCCTGGGTCTCCTCTCTCTCCTTTTGGTCCAGCAATGCCAGGAACACCAGCAGACTCTCCCTGATCACCTGGAAAAGAAAAGGAAGGCCATTCTATCACTGACTGTGGATATCAATTTCCAGGGTTTGTTCAAGAAAATAAACCTTGCTCTATTTCAAATTCATGGTGCAAACAAGGACAATAGCAAGTGATGCACCTGAGCTGAAATAACCATCAATGGATGCAGATCCACTCATGCAAATGCACGAGACAGACATTTAGAGGTAATTCCACAACATCCTGCACTTTTGGCACGAGGAGATGAGAGAAAATGTTCCTTTCCTGCACTGTCCAGCAGGCTGCACACAGTGCTGTGCCCAAACTTTCAGAGCACATAAAGTGTTTAGGCTTGGCATGGCTCTTGTCTGAATGAAGCCTCTTACAAGGGGATGTGTGCTTGGAGCCAGTCACTGGACAGCCATGGACACTTCTAGAACATTCCTTATTCCTTTGTCTCACTAATATAATGAAAGGACATGCACACTGTGAAAGATGTTTTACCCTTTGGACCAGGAAGGCCAATAGGTCCTGGGAATCCAAGTGTTCCTGTGGTGCCATCTGAACCCTGAAAGAAACCAACCCAACCAAAATTAATCTTTGCTTTTTATTCTTGCTGTTCCAAGCTTGGGTCATGTGGGATAACAGAACACAAAAGTGTAGGAACAAATACTATGTAAAATGTCCTTTAATGGTATGAACCAAAGAAAAACAATCTGGGGAAGGGAAAATCCTGCCAGCTTCTGCTGCTGTGCTACAGAAATACCTGTTAGGACACAGGGTTTTCCAAAGAGCACCCAGAGAAGATGATGATACCTCAGAAGGTATTTACCCTCTCTCCTGGCATCCCTGGAAATCCCATGATACCGTGAGCACCCTTCTGTCCCGGCAGGCCAGGGGTTCCAGGGGGACCAGGGAAGCCTGGGTCACCATGAGGGCCTCTCTCTTTGCTTGGTGACCCTGCTGGGCCAGGGAGTCCAGGCTGTCCACGGCTTCCTGGGATTCCTTTATCACCTGGGTAATACAGAAGAGTGGAATTTCATTCAATAATACAGACATCCAGCTCATTTGGGTCAGTTCACCTGGTAACCTAAAATCCCCCAAAGAGGAAGAAGGGAAGGCATTGGATCTACAGAAGAGAAATTCAAAGGAAAAAGGTTTTCTCCAAAGTCAGAACTGCCATATGCAATCTTGCTAGAATGGGAATGGCAGAGCAGAAAACAGAGACACTGTAGGCACTGCCAAAAGGACAGGCCATGACAACAGAAAACAGTGACACTGTAGGCACTGCCAAAAGGACAGGCCATGACAACAGAAAACAGAGACACTGTAGGCACTGCCAAAAGGACAGGCCATGCTCCACTGACAACAAACCCAGCTACTGAACAGCTGACACTGGGAACCAACTGCAGTGCTGTGAAATACCTCTAGGTCCTGGGAATCCTCCAAGTCCAGCCAATCCAGGATCTCCCTTGTCTCCTTTGATTTGCAGTGCCTGCTCTGAAGTCCCAAGCACAGGAAGACCTGGTGGACCTATATCACCTCTGTCACCTGAAGAAATAAAAAGTCAGGAAATCTTCTTGCAAAATAATCTAGCAGAGAAAAACAGAACTTCCAGGTCTCCTGATGTGAATTCATTAGTGATCTTTGGTAAACAGGACAAAATATTGAAAAAATATTTTTCAATATTCAAAATATTGAAAAGACTGCCACATTGGTAGTTGACCTGTACTTCACAGACACCTCAGAACTGCCTCCTAAATCAAAACAATGCCAGCAAAAGCCATGCAGCTGTTTCTCACCTTTTAGACCCTGAAGTCCCACAAGTCCTGGAGTTCCTATTCCTCCAGCTGTGCCAGGAGTTCCTTTAAGCCCATTCACTCCAGGGACACCAGGCAGCCCTGGCATGCCAGGGAAACCAAGCAGGCCAGAAGATCCTTTCTCACCTGCATAGAAATGTTGAAAAATAAAAAGGGAATAAATATCAGTCTCTCCTGGTACACTGCACATCCACCCTGGGAGCAGCCTCCTGGGTCTGGCCAATCACCCAAATCTGGGTACTTAAACAAGCACAGGGCACAGGCACAGCCCTGTCACTGCTGGCACAGGTCTCCACTCATGATATTTTCAACCAGCATTTCTCAGTTCACCTTTAAGAGCCTGGTCCTGCTTCCAGTGGAGATCAAACACAATCAATTTCCAAGAGAACAACGTGCAGTTCCACAGCTCTACAGCTTTGTGTTATTCTCCAGGTAACCAACTACTGTATTTGTGCTTAAGGATCACACAGTTTGTGAATTTTTACTTCCCATTTGATTTATGCTTCATTCTCTCCCTTCTTCCTATAAATTTCATTCATTGTTCATTTCTTCAATTTTCTTGTCTTTCTATTTTGATTTACACAATCCTTTGTCCACAAGAACCTAAGACCTTTAAGATAGATTTCCTTATGATCATTATTTGATAATCAAATCCATAATTTGTAACTCAGCAGCAAAACAAATGCATCCCAACACTAACTGGGGATTCACTCCCTTCCACCAAGTTGGGCCTAAAATCAGTACCAGCAAGGTTATTTTTCTTTTGTGGGCACAGAAATCTAAAGACAGAAACACCAACCTTTTGGCCCAGAGAAACCTGGACGTCCATCCTGACCAAAAGGCCCAGGTGGGCCCAAGAATCCTCTTTCCCCAGGAGATCCTGGAGCACCATCAAGACCTGGGAAGCCTTTCATACCAGCAGGGCCTTGTGGTCCCACATCCCCAGCCACGCCTTTGACTCCAGGAGGTCCTGAATTAATACAGGAAAGAACTCAGTATAGGATTTTGCACAAAACTCCTTGTGGCAGCTTCCCAAGCTCTTTAAACACAGCGTTGTCTTTAATGACAAATGGACCCTATGGCACATGCAGCCTACTAGAAGGCAGGAAGCTTAGAACTGCAAAAGCATTAGTCATCTAAAAATAAAATACCTACAAGGAGGGTTACTGCCTACATCACTACAAACTGGCGAGGGTGAAACCCCTTATGATGTATCCACGTTTGAGCACACCTGACCTGCAATGCACAGTCTTACCTTCAGCATCAAGGCAGCCAAGACAGAAATGGAGCAGCATTAATGCCAGCCTCTGCTCCCTGCCCCATGGTGTGGGTGAGCCAGAGATCAATCAGCTGGACAGGCTGATTTTCACAAGTTCTTTTTCCACCTTGGTAGTTGACCTGTACTTCAAAAAAATTTAATGCTCACTACAGGAACAAGCTGATTGTGCTGTCACAAAACCAGTACCATATGCACTGCTTTGCCTCTAAATGTTTCTAGCTGAAGCTTTGTAATGGTTTACAATTTTTAACAAAGGCTCAAACCACTGAAAACAGAATGCTCAGATCCAAAGGAATGAAGAGAAGGAAAACTCAGGTGGCTTCTGAAAAATTACATTTGCAGCAGTAGCAGTCAAGATTTGAGCTCTTATTGTTTATGCTACAACCCAGCATTTTTTAAAGCAGATGGAGGAGCTGCCTTATTTAAGAAGACAAAGAAAACACACACACTTAAAATCTCTGCATTTTAATGATTTCCTTATAGGCCTGAGACTTTGTTGCTGTCTGAGCATTCTCATTACAATGGTTCTTTGCCTTCTGCTTTGATTAGCAATGATAAGGGGTATCACCTATGGTCAATGCAATTCTTGTAGCATTAAAAGCTGGGTTGTTAGTCCATGAGCTTTTATGCTACACTGCATTTTCTCACCTTGACAGCCTATGTGAAGAACCCATAACCAAACAGTGTGACATCAGAAATGGAGAGTTGATGATAAATGGAATAGAAACATGGTGAAGGAAAAAACAGACAAAATATGTAAACAGAAAGAACAAGGCTACAAAAGAAATTAATGATTCAGGGAGACAACAGCTGCAAAAAAACCCCTTAGTTATTTGGAGCTTAGCATCCTAGCAATGGGAGATTTTCAAAAACAGTTGAAGAAAAGTCAAATGTGGCATACAGAGCATAAATGTAAAACAGTAGAGAGGCAGAGGGAATGCTAATATTAAAATTTAAAAAAATTTAAAACTCTATTTTTCATGTCAAGTAATGTTACTGCTTTCATTCATTGCCACTGTGCTTCAGCATTTCAGAAAAGCACTTTTATGCCCCAGACCATCATCTACCAATTCCCAGGTCTCTCTTTGCTTGGTTCCCAAGTCTTTCATATACTGTTATGAAACACTTCAGTCAGTGCAGCTTGACAGATATCACTGTACTCAAGTGGTGGGGTTTCCTTTCCTCTGAAGTGAGGGAAATAAAGTTCTCTTCTGCCCCAGCAAAGAGAAAGACAGAGAAGGCAAGTGCTTGTCCTGAGAAAGCCAACAATCTTTCAATCTAAATCACATTTCAAGCAACCTCACACAACAGAAATTTATTGTCATGAAAATGGGAAATGAAGATTAGTCAATGAAACGGTTGATATAGAACAAAGATGTTAAAAACATCATGACAGTTAAGACCTTTCTTTTATCTTTCTGCTGTACTTTCTGCAGTACTGGGCTAACATTTCCCAGCAGTCAGAGGCTCACATTCTGCCCTGTTATCCCTAACAGGAAGCAGGAGCTCACTCCAAGCAAACTCCAAACTTCTCCCACAGTTCAACACCACAGAGCTCAGCTCAGCTAACTTGTCTCCATCTGAAAACATGCCATACCTGGTGCTCCTGCGAGGCCAGCTGACCCCACGGGTCCTGGTTTGCCTTTAATGCCAAAAGGACCTCCAGGGCCGGGCGGTCCCCGCAGCCCGGGGACACCTGAATATCCTGGGTGTCCCTGTTCACCTTTAACACCCAGCAGGCCTGGTCTTCCATCCAGCCCTGCAAACAGAGAGAGGGGAGGGTGTTGGAACCCTGGAAGCTGAGAATTTCAGGCTTTCTGTGCTGACAGGCACTGACCCCCAAGCAAACACTGCATTTGACCTGAGGCTGTGGAACAGGCTTCCAAAATTGAGTGATGGCACTGGGATTATGGGTCTGTATTTAAATAGAATTGTGTGATATCACAGGGTGGAAAACTTAAGAGTTTAAAGTTTTAGTATATAATAATATATATTAAGCAATATGGAGGATTTAGGGCACAGACTAAGTTCTTATTTCACCACCTTCTCCATGGGTCTGGGTGGTGTTTTGTAATTGGACAGAAAAATCCACATTAGGGGCCACGGGTGGTTGGTTATTGGGTTAAAAGTAAAAATAATTTAGGTGTCATCTCACAATTGGACAATTTGTGCTTAAAAGACCTTGGAAGGAGTTAGAGGCAGAGCCATTTTTCACTTTGTTAGCTAGCACTCACAGCTTGTGAGACTGTACTATAGATAAGAATTAATAAACATCTGAGTCCAAATATGAAAACTGCATCTCTCGAGCAACTAATCCCAGCTCTAACAGAAAAAAAGAAGACAAAAAACCAACAGGAGGCTACAGAACAAATAAAGCAAAATTCACACTTTTAATTTAAAAGCGAATTTTAATAAAAGCCTTTGAGTTGTATTAGATTCTAACAGAAAACCAGCAAATCAGCATCTATGAGCAGCTCAGAGGAGCTGCATTATCTTAAAGTGATTGGAAAGAGGAAGGGTCTTTGAAGGAAAAACAGTTTGATATTCCCAGATACAAGCAGTATCAGTGCTTACCTTTTGGTCCTGGAAATCCAACATCACCTGTAAGCCCTTTGTCACCTGGAAGTCCAGGTCGGCCACGCTCTCCCAGGGTTCCACTCTCAGCACCAAATACATCTCCAGGAGATCCTTTTACTCCAGCTAAGCCTGAAGCACCCATTTTCCCAGGCAAACCATCTGTTCCATCCAGCCCTGGAAGTCCTTGTGAGCCTTGCTCTCCTCGAGGTCCAGGGAAGCCTTAAAGAGAAGACCCATAAAAATCACTCAACAGAAGAACAGCATAGTGCTTCCAACAGCATCTCAAATAAAATACACATTTTAAACGTTTCCATGAAAGGAAAAGTTGCTTGGAAAGTTGCAAAGTACTTCAATACTGAATTAGAAAAAGTAATTGATGATAGAAAGTGATGAAACTGTTGAAAGTTTTGGGGTTTTTTAGAAGAAAAGAATTCTGTAGAAGTGTGTAGGAGCTATATAAAGCATTCCAAGCTTGGTTTCTCTAGATGGCAGGTTAAGCAAAAGGACAAAACCCCTAACCCTCATCACCTTTGCTTCTTGCTCTTCCTTTACACAACCACCAGAAACTCCCATGGCTAAAATGAGCCCAAACACTGCATACAGTGTGCCTTTACCAGGGTAACACAGGGCTTAAAGTAAGTGTTACACTAAATTTGTGGTTAACCTAAAGTGGAACAAAGCTCTGACAATGGTCTCTGGAGAAACAAACTGCTGCCTGTCCTCTTTTCTCCAGCAGATACAGTGTTCTGTGCAGGTGATAAAATCCTGAATATTTCCTTTGTTTTCTCCCAAGCTGCAAGCAGGAGCACAATGGAACATTCAATGGAACATAAAGAGGCACAAGTGGACAAGGAGGTCAGATAACTCTTCTGATAAATTATTGTACACATTGATCAGACAATAAAAAGAATTCCAGCAATGTCCCTCTTACCAGGTTCCCCTTGCAAGCCTAATATTCCTGGAGAGCCTGGCTGTCCTTTAGAGCCATGTAACCCAGGTTGGCCTGGAATGCCAGAAAAGCCTTTGCTGCCTTTGGGACCTAAGGGTAAAAATATTTTAATTAATAATATCAACAAACAAATAGCAGAAGACAGGTTCAAATCCTTTTTGCAAAGCTGGTGCTGGAAACACAGTTTAAGCTAAATAAAGTCTCAAAGCTATGGCTGCTCATGAGCTACATAAACAGAGAAGCAGAGGGTTTGTGTTCAGGGCTACATGAAGGCTAAAAAATGGTGCAGAAAAGAGGATCTTCCATGGGATTTAGGCCTAGTCACTTTGGGAAAAAAAAGGACATTGTTCTGCCAGTTAACCCTCTGGAATAACTATCACTTGAAGGATTAATTAGGAGGAATTATGAATAAGAGAATTTCAAATTTCTCACACAAAGCTTTCTCAACCATCTCAAGAACAGAAAGAGATTCTGGGGTCAACCCATGGACAGCAGTAGGATTTCCTGACCCCTTCAGCATTTCTAAAATTGGCTGTAATTGTAAATAGTAATTAATTAGTAATTAATTAGTAAGTCCTTCCTTGAGGAAGAAGTGCTGCTTGGCAGTCAGCCAGTGCATTACATCACTTGTCTCCCTACCTGGCAGACCTGGAACTCCAGGATTCCCTGGGGGCCCATATGCTCCAGGAACTATGCAGGGCAGGGTGATTCCTGCAACAGAGAAACACCGAGGTTACACACAGCCCCTTCCACGGGCAGGGGAGAAACACCGAGCACCCAGATGCTTTTTACAGGACACATCATAAGTGGCTTTGAGCGAACTTATGCACATCAAGCACTGCTGACATCTCAAAGATGTGATTAAATAAAAAGCATTTGGAGCCTGGTGATTGTCTGACCTCATCCCTACTGCTGACCTGCTGCATGACCAGCAGAAATCAGCATCTCCTGCTGTGCACTTCTTGTAGCACGAGACCCAGGATCCCACCCAGCAACGTGTCCTCCCTAAGGCAGGGGCTCTGTGACTCCAACAGCTTCAGGTCCAGGCTTGGAGCTTTCCAAGCCAGTGGGAGCTGACAAATATTCTTAACTGTTAATACTTGAGAGAGTTTCTAATCTGTGTAAAACCAGAATTTTACACTACAGCATACTAAAATAAATGTGCACTTGCAAGGTGAATATATCTGTAGAGAGAGAACACTGACAGGTGTTTAAAACAAACTTCCCCCCAAGAGGTTAGGGCAGAGATGTGCATGGAGGTGGAATAGCAAAGTGGTTTTTTTCTTTCAGCCTTATTCTCAAACTGTTTCTTCTACAGTCTCCCAGACTAAGAAGAGCAGAGCCAGCAATACCAACCTGGAGGGCCTGGAAGACCTGCTTGTCCAGGAAAGCCATCGATTCCAGCATCACCTGGTGCTCCACGGACTCCACTAGGACCTGGGTATCCAATGCCAGGAGAACCAGTTTCTCCTCGATGGCCCTTGGAGCCAGGTAATCCTGGCAGACCTTTTTCACCTGGGAAACCCAGGCCACCATCCCCCTGTGCACAGCAAAGACAGGTACAGCTGAAAAATCAAAGGGATGCAGGAAGAATATGCACCACTATCATTTTAAAAAGTGTGTAAGGGTTTGGTTGGTTCTGTGCAAGGCTCAGGTGAGCTTGAAAAGATATATAGAAACCACTATAAATTATCCATCTTTATTTTAAAATGCAGCAAAACTTAGTGACTACCACAAAGAATATTTAATGTTGTATTTGTCAAAATGCAACTATTACAGATTCTGAAAGACTTTTAATTTCTTTTTAATTGATAAGATTCTGGCATGATATTTTTATTTCAAGATTTCACTCATAATTATGCCTGCAATGTCTTTTGTCTTTTAAGACTCAACATGGAACAGCTTTAGGGTCTACTGAAGTTTATCCTTTGATAGAGGCATTAGGAATGTCAATTATTAATCCTTACCAAGACAAATTTGTGCTTGGGGACTGTGAGCTTTTAAAGATTTACCTCAGGGCTCATCAGGACTAATTTTCCATGCCTGGCTGTTTTCTCTGCTCCTTATTCCAGCTCTGAAGCAATGCTGCTGAGTTAATCTGAACTTACTGGAGGGCCTGGAGGGCCTGGCAGGCCTGGGAGTCCATCCCTGCCCGGGGTTCCTGGGATGCCTGCAGCTCCTCTGGGTGCTGGGGCACCTCGGTCCCCACGAGCACCTTTCACTGTTGCATAGGATGGAGCCCCCTTTTCTCCCTTAAGGCCTGGAAGTCCTTGCTGACCAGCTGAAGCCTACAGATAGAAAGAGATAAAGAAGGATAAAGCAACTGATAAAGAAAAGGAACGTGCAGAGAAAAGGTTTTGCTTCTTTAAAATGTTATATGAGGACAGGACACAATGACCAGAACGAATCTCCAGAGATTAGAGATTGTATTTCTTTCTTATTTCTTTCTTTCTTATTGTATACATTAACTTGGGAGGGGGAAAAAAGAGATTTGTTTGTTTTCAGCTGTTTCTGCTGTCACTACAGCTCAGTAATAGTGACAGAAATCTTGCATGCCATCTGTGAACATTACATCACTCATGACATAATGAGACCCAACTAATGAATCTTCTTCTCTCTTGCTTGGTGTGCTGCACTTACTGACACCAATAAAGATACTCTGAAGACAAAAGGCTCGTATCTTTATGGACTATGATTTTCAACAGTAAATACTTGCAATGAGCAATGCTCAGCACTTTGGAAAATCCTATTTGTTATGGTTGCTGTTTGATAAAAAAACAGAGCTCAGCTCTCATTAATGTATGGAGCATACAGCAGTTAGGAAGCAGACTCCATCTGTGGTGCACAGTTTTTATAGCTAGGAGCAGTGATGTGGAAAGATCTCCCTGTTTGATTTTTCAGATCTTCTCTCCATGCCTGTGTACAACTGCTTCCCCAGCCAGCCCTCACTTAGGAAGAGCCCTGGGTCTAATCCATGGATGTCTGTCTCCAAGAAGTCCTGGGATGAATAACTCTTACTGCTTTTCTCTTGACTGATTAATGTGCAGCTCTCAGAACTTAAGAACCACTTGTTTTCCTATTTTTACAGCCGATAGTATCTCTCCTTTCAGTTTCTTTACACAGATCAGTTTCTAGGTTGTTTGTTTGTTTCTTTAAATCCAAACAAATAGATACAATTATGAAAAAAAAAGTGCAGTTGCACATGGCCACTCCTGTAATTCACAAAAACCAAGAGAAACTGTTGCTGCCTTACCGGAGGGCCTCGCAGTCCTGGTGCTCCCACAGAGCCTGGGTCTCCACCAACGCCCTTGGCACCAGGGACACCAGGGCTCCCTGACGGACCTGGGGGACCTGAGATGCCTTTCAGACCAGCTCTTGAAACTCCTCCATCACAAGCACAATCACCTGCCTCTCCTGGAAAAGAGCTTCATTGAGTTTCATTTGGATAAAGACCCTACTCAATTGCAAGAGCTCCAAAAGCAGTATTTGATTCAATTAAGACAAAGCCATCATCATATGATTTGATTTTATGCCTCCTCTGCTCAGGTGATGTGAGTGCCAAGCAAGTGGAGCTCAGCTTTTCTCCAGTTTAATTTCCATGCAATGCCCATCACCAAATAACCATGTGCAGCATGAACCTCAGACCTCTTCCCAAAGGTTTAAACTTCCCTAAACAGATGGGTTTAGGGGAGTTTTAGGGAGGTCTTGTGCATTTTTATGGATTTAAATAAATCCATACCTCTCCTCACAGTAGGTTACAATGACCCCCTGAATTGTTACTGGCCATGGACCCAAATAATCACACACACAGTGATATCTGTGTCATCACCAAGCACACTGATATCTGTGTCATCATGGCTTTTGCTGTTGGTTCTGTCACACACTAAGATCCAAATACAATTTTTAGCACAGAGGAGAATAAAATTAATTTTTTCTGTCATTTACAGCCTCTATTGCAAAAAGCAGTGCACAAGATTTTATTTCTAACTCTCATGGCTTTAATGTATAACTTACTTAGCTAATTTTCTGGGTCTGATATGTTTATCAGCTTATTTGCCTGAGCAGAGTAAGAAGAAGAAACAAGATTTTACTGACAGTGCTGGGCACAACTCTCTCTAAATTGCAAAGGCTGTTGGCTCCTTCAACCTCTCCTGTAATTTGTCATAAAGACACTTGGGACTCATCCCTTAGGATATTAACCATGTGTAAATATCTGTCAGCCCATGACAGCTGAAAAGCTCTCTCAAAACAAGAGTCAATTACCTTTGTAGCCCTTTGGACCCAAAGCTCCTGGCAGCCCTCTTGGCCCAGGCTCCCCCGGGGCCCCAGCCCTTCCATTTAGGATGATCACTGGGAAGAATGAAGGGCCTGTGTGCAGAAAGAAGGCAAGGAAAAGCCATGAGAAGGCTGATCTCCAGCTCATTGCTGACTTACAAAAGCAGGGATGCAACTGGCACCAGGTGAAACTGCACCTGAGGATGTAACACAAGGAGATGGATCGTGGTTGCTGCCACTCATGGGCTGCAGTTCTCTGCCACATTTGCTTCTAGCTCCTCACACAGAAAAGCCCAAGTCCTCACAGTGTGGATGCAACAAGAGTTTCATTCCTCTACTCTGACTAAAGAACTCAGCAAACTGTGGACAGGTGGTGCAAAGGAGAGCAAATGGTTTCATTCAGTGGTTGCAGCTCAGCAAAGATATTGAAGGGTAAAAGGGTTAAGGGGACTTTCCCTGTCCCTCACTTCATGACTGCAGGATTGTTGCCTACATCTCTTTCTATGCTGAATAGAATGAAACATAAGCTGATGGAAACAGCAGCAGAAAGCAATCAAACATAATCTCAAACATCACTGTCTGACAGCCCTTCCCCTGTGTGACAGCAGTAAGATGGAGTGCTGACCAGCACGGAAACAAACTGCAGCCATCAGCTAAACACAGCCACAGCAGCTTCACAGACTCTGCAGAAAAGTCAGCCAGATTTGACTAGCAAACAGTTGTTGGTAAGAGAAGACTTATTTCTTCTCCAGAAAACCATTTTATCAGACCACGCTCACTGGCTCCATCACTGGAGTGTCTCCTGTTCTGAAGGGTTGGCTCTCAAAAAAACCCAGCTTATGGCAGAATGGTAAAACACAGTTTTGTAAACTCAACTCTGATCCTGTAATACTCAATTTGTGAGGAAAACAAAACAATGCACAATTAATTTAATCAGGACATCCATACAAATGAACATGTGAAAACACAATCCCATTTCCTTAGGTCTGTACAGTCTCTTCAGGCATCCTATCTGACTCCTGGTACCCAAACCACCTGCCCACAAGGCAGACATTCACCTCAGCTGTTCATAAGGTCATGGTCTGTTCTTTACCTGAGTGAACAGGAGACAAGCCTAGACCTTCAAAATCCTTTATGTCATAAATTGTGTCTACACAACTTTGTGCTCCAGTCTCTCAGGTTTGCACACTTAACAATAATTAAGCCTATTGTCTTATTTTATAGGAGTGTCTACTGATGTATATAAGTTTGTGAGCTACAATCACAATGAAATGACATTCAAACATTTACAATTTACAGATGAATAATCCTTGCTGGCAAAGAACTCAATATATAAATGATTATTTATCCTATTTCACTCAGAATCCAAATACAAAAAGAGATGTAAAAATTCTACGTACGTGGTGAACCAGGCAATCCTGGTGCTCCTGGAGGACCTGGTAATCCACCTCTGCCAGGAGGGCCTGGGATTCCAATTGTTGCTCTTCCTGGTTCTCCCACTTCACCTTTCAGTCCTGGGATCCCTGGAGACCCTCCAGGGCCCATTCCATCTAGACAGCAATGACACAATGAGCAGCTCTCCAGCAGCAAACACGGTAAAGTATTTTCAATTTAAGATAATGACCATTGTAGTCTGAACTGTAATCATGTTAGGACAGAAAAATTCATAATTTTACACCAAATAAAAAGTAGTAATTGCAGGGACCAACTAGCTTCCATCTTCCATTTACACACTCCTTTGGTCATCCAAAAAACTTCCCAGCACTGTATTTAAGTGATCAATCTGACAATTAACTATGTAAAACTGAGGGGGGTTATTTTCTGATTTTTTTTGTTAGTTCCTAGTCTCTAAATTATTGCATTCAAGTGGAACAAAAACTTTTGGGTGAGATCTTGGGTGGGACAAATAGGTTGCACCCCCAGCGGGTTTATCAAGCCGGTCTGTTAGCTCTTTATTGCAAATATAAAAAGTCATTAAAAATTTCAAAAACATCCATTACAATTTAAAAGGTAGGAAAAGTTCTTCCAATCAGCACATTCAAAATGGAAATCAAAGCACAGCTTCCTGTGTACACTGCCACACTGAATATTCACACATGAAGACCCATCTGGGCTGCAATAATTGTGGCACTAATTCTGCTCCCATCCAAGCCAACAAAACTGGCTTCCCTATGTCATCCCTGCCTCCTGTTTCTCATACAGCAGCCAGCTGAAGGAGAAGCTTGCTCCAATACCTTCACCATCACCCAGAAACTTCTCAAAACCCCAGAGCAAACAGCCTGCCCTGAGCCCTGGAGCAGCAGCTTTACCTCTCTCCAGACCTGGAAACCCTGGAGCCCCTGGAAGGCCTGGTAAACCAATGATCCCTTCATCTCCTGGAGGACCAGGAATTCCTGGGTTCCCAGGGTCACCTGGGGCACCTGTTAGAGAAAGAGGAAAATAAGGAAGAAAATCTCATCAGAATTCCTGCTGAAATCCTGTTCAGTCAGTTACTGTGCTGGCCACTGATCTCACAGATAGCAAAGGCTGCCAAGCTGTGAGCAGGAAGCTTGTTAGGAGAGTTAATAACATTGGGAAAAATTCCTCCTGAGCTGTCACAGAGGTTGTTTCAAATTTGTCTACATGTGAAGGAGAAAGAATAGCAGAGACCATGCACTTTGTCCCCTTACCTTTATGGCTTCAGAGACTGTTCCCATGCAGGCCTCAGGCAGCTGGGGCATTAATTAAGCTCATTTTTCTCAACAATATTCTTACCACATTGGACAACAAATAACAGCAGCATGATGACATTTAGAGCACCCTTTACCATGCAGCACCAGGAAGCAAATTTTCCTTGGCACACTGAAGACAGATAGAAGTGTCTCTACAGGGCAGACACACACAGAGTCTGTCTCCAAGGCAAGGAATTTCATTCTGTCTTGAAACATATCACTCTGCAATGTGGGGATGAATGTCTTGCATTGAAACACATCACTCTGCAATGTGGGATAAATGGCTTTCTTTAAATCCTGAAGTTATAAACAAAGAACTAAATATATATGTAGCCAAACAATATAGAAATAAAGAAAAAATAACAAGGGAGGGATTAGACCCAATATACAATGTGGGAAAATGGTAAAATACAGTAAGAAATAAAGTTGGATCAGCAAAAGTGCTTTAGATGAGTTCCAAAACAAAATGGAAATGTGTACCTGAAATGACTACACCTTCCCTGTCAACAATGACAGGAGGACCTGGGGGACCGATGTCACCTAATTCACCCTGTAAAGAAAACAGATTTGTACCACATTCAGCTGGTGAAGGACAGAAGGCTGCTGGGCAGGAAGCAGACTGTACCACGGTACCAATGTCTGCAGCCATTCACTGAGTGCCCATCACTCTTTGTCTTGCTGAGGAATTCACTTTGTTCTGCTATTCATAATCATCTGCTGTCCTGACTTACGTGGTTCCTGTCTGATGAAACTGATGGCTGTGTCAGATAAGGTGGCTGCTGCTACCCAGCCATCCTCTAAGGTCTCCAATTACCTCAACAGGAAGCACAGACATGTACATACAATGTCTGCTGGAGACCAGTTATGTCAGCACACTGACCAATATCAGGTAGATAATATCTGCTCACTCCATGGAAAAAGCTGCTATGAGCTCTCCCATTTTTAAAAGCTTTCATCACTGCAGCTATACCGAATTTCAATAATAGAAGCTTGCAGAAGAACGGATCCTTCACAAGATCATCCAGGTAGAACAAGCAAGTTGTGACAAACTGCAGTGTCATTCCTTCCTCTCACTGACACTTTCAAAGAATGTCAGATCCTCTTTGAAACTGCAAGCACAAAACGTGACTGTTGTCCAAATTGCCACATTTGTCATATGAACACCATGCAGTGAGCCAAGGCAGTGCACACTTTGTTGCCTCTTCCAGTCACACTTCTCTGTACAGAAACATCTAATACTGCTTCTTCCATGTACTCTGCACAAAAGATCCCTTCAGAACTTGCATTTTACAAGTCTGCAATCTTGGTGGCAGATCAGTGTTTTCACAGCAAATTACTAGTCAATCATTTTCCACTCAGTTTCCAGCTGCCTGACTGCCCAAATTGTAAGGTACCCAGAAAATGTCTGCTGTGCATCACTTATACCTAGTACAAGAAACTGAACATGTTCTCAGGCTTGTCCATACTTGCAGATCTGTGATCCAAGACTTGAGATAGCCTTGGCAACTCAATTATCTTAATATCAACTTACTTCCACCTAATCTTGCCTCAACAGTTCAATAAATATGGCATTGGTGTAAGGATAAAGGAGAAAGGCTACATCTACAATTCTGAGTCATGAAATTCAATGATTAACATTGAAAAATTATTTAAATACCTGAACATTCATGGCTCAGCAACCACTCATTTTTATGCTTAACAATAAAATGAATGAGGAACTGAAACATACTGAAAATGACAGTGATATAGGAGGTTTGATTGGAGCAGTGATAGTTATTTATTTATGCAAATACCTTAAAAAACCCAATGCTTTAGTGAGAAGTTACCTTCATGCCTTCAACTCCATCCAGTCCTGGATAGCCTGGAACACCTGGATGGCCCTGCAAAATCCCATAAGGGAATGATGACACACAGTGAGACAATAAGTGACATTATTTTTTAGCTGAGACATCTGCAGAGCCAGGACTCAAATCATAAACCGAATTCTTTGGTCCAATCAAACATGTGAAGAAGAATTAAAGAGAGAGAAAAGTGATGGCATCAATTTCTCAGCACTCACAAAATACCAGAGCTCCTGTGAGGATGCTCCTGAGCAGGCTGAAGGTGTGTAAATCAGGAAAACACCTAGGAGTTGTCACAGAGCTGTAGAAATGCTTCCAGAATGAAGAGTCTAAAACATTCTTTTCCTTGTCTCACACGTTTTGTCCCCACTGTTTTCCCCTTCTAAAAAATTACTGGCACCAAAACATTTAAAGTAACACTTAACTACTTCAATAAGGTAGGTATATTTATTCATCAGAGAACTTGAAGCCACAATATAAGTTATCTAATATAACTTAAGCAGTTAGAGGGTTTCTGGAACTCTTAAGTACAGTAAAAAATAAAAGAAATTTCACCTTTCTCCCTGGAATTCCTTCAGACCCATCCAGTCCCAAAAGACCCTAGAACAGCAGAGACATTAACTTTTAGAGGCTCCATCTCAGCTTGATCAGGCTTCAAATATCTCAGCATCAAAGAATTAAAAGTTGAAATTTTCTAAAGCAGAAGCTACCACTGCTTTTCTTATCTCTCAATTATTAACAATCACAATATGAAAAATTTAATAAAATAATTAATAAAAGGAGGCTTATCTTATTTAATTGGTTTTTTCCTAATTGGCAGTTCAAAAGTTATGGTGTCTCACCTTCCTAAGAACTTGGGTGTTACTTTGTAATCACAAAACCTATAAATCTTAGCGTGGTCAAGACTTTCTACTGTACAATTTATTCTGCACACACAGAACAGAATGTCTTGGTCTTCCTGTTGTGCAGGAGCACATCACTGCAGGGAATGTTGATGAAAGGTCCACTTCCATGTGTTTGAGACACTTCAAGACTTGGTGAAGTTACCTACCCTGCCACCTGGCAAGCCTGGCACACCTTTTTCTCCTTTTTCTCCAACACCTCCAAAGCCCTGAGGAAAAATGTAAAATTTTCAACATTAAACCTCTGTGATCTGTTTGGAATTGAACAGCACATCCCTAAGTAAAGGGAACACAAACTCATTTATTTATACAAACAGAATAACAGCAAGACAAAGGGAAATGACTGTTTCTGCTGGGGCTACTTTGTCTCAGAAAGAAAAGCTTCTATCCAGCAGCCTTGGCAGCATGTGCAGTACAGTACCTGCTTTATTCTTTATTCCCCAAGACTTCTATCCATATATTTCAGTAGCAACTGCAAGTGACCCCGTGTTATAGACAGTAAGGACCTGCCAAGGCTACTCTGTATTCTATTCTACACTGAGAAATTATTTCAAATCTCATTTTTTAACAGCAGCAGCTCAAGGGAATGCTCAGAGCACGCTTTTCTTTTCCAAAGCCCAAGAATGACACAAAACCTGCATTTTCACGCTCAACATTTGGAAATGCTTGGTGGTTTTATTTTTCAGCATGAAGTATGGAATCCAGAGATAGAACACCAGGATTTAATTTCAGCAAGAGTTACAGTAGTTAAGCAATTTCCAGGCTTCAATCCTACGGTTGTGGTTAAGCTTGCACATATGTTCAATTTCAGCAGCTTCAATGGGTCTCTTGTGATGCATAAAGCTAAACATGCTCACAATGGAACATGTCCAGAAAGGCTAATAACAAACTGAGCTGCATGTACAGGTTTTTGTTGCACGTATTTCTCCCAAGAACATCTGTAGGCTGAAGAAACTGGCAAACAATTTATCTTATTAGTCAGAAGCTCCCAAAAATATTTATTCCCTAAACTTATTGAAACAACCTCTGTTTACAAAAAGTTTTAAGCTGGGAAATAGCTCTCTGGAATTCAGGGATAAATTGTTTTTCTTAATTCATATAGAGAAGACCCTACACCATGCTGAGCTGATGAGCACTAATACCAAACAGCCCATTTTAACTGGATGTGTATGGATAGAATGATCTGCATGTGCTTTACAGCTTTAAAGTAAAATAACAAAAGGCATGTTTAGATATAATAAAAGGGAAAAAAACCAGTATTTTTAAAAATGTCTGTGGGACAAGGAACACTGCCATCAAGTGGCCATGCCATGGGAAAAGCTCTGAGGTCTCTGCAAACAGCAGGCTGCAGGTACTGATATCTGGGCAGATTTGTAAGTCTGTAGCAGGACAGCATTATATTCTTTGTATCTACAGGACAAAAAACTATCAGATTACAGTTACACTCTTCAAAAAGTCTTGTGAACATTTCTATCAGATTTTCAAAGTTCTCTGGTGCCTAGAAGCTCCTGTAGAGGCCTTGTGAGCTATTCAGAGGTTGCTGAACCACGTAACCCCAACCAGGCACATGTTAAAAACATTCCTCNGTTTTCCAAGGTCTCTGGTGGTTAGAAGCTCCTGTAGAGGCGTTGTGAGCTATTCAGAGGCACATGTTAAAAACATTCCTCTGGCCTTACCGGGATGCCAGGCAATCCTTGGTCCCCAGGGAATCCTTGAGGGCCTGGCTCACCCTGGCAAGGGGAAAACAAATAAAGAGACACAGTAAATCCCAGTGTCTGTGAAAGCAAGTCCTTCCCCTACGCACCCACCATGCTCCTGACACCTGAAATAAAGCTTTGTCATTTGTTTGGCAGTGAGAGCACTGGGTTGGTGTCACCATGTGCCACACCAGGGGCTCCCAGCACTGGTTTGTGCCACCAGGTGCCACACCAGGGGCTCTCAGCACTGGTTTGTGTCACCATGTGCCACACCAGGGGCTCCCAGCACTGGGTTTTGCCACCAGGTGCCACACCAGGGGCTCTCAGCACTGGTTTGTGTCACCATCAGGGGCTCCCAGCACTGGTTTGTGTCACCAGGTGCCACACCAGGGGCTCTCAGCACAGTCTGTGCATCCTCTGGCCATTTCCCATGGTTTCAAACATCTCTGCCTGGGAGCTGCTGCTCTGCTGTCCACAACTGCTACTCAAAGCAGAGGCATTCCACATCATCATCTGGCAAACTGCACACACAGTGCCTCATGAAAGCAGCAAAACAACCCATGATGAGGCAGCAGTGTTGTCACAACTCTGCTTACAGACTCCAGAGTGAGCCCAGAGGAATGGGGTTTGTTTGAGCCTCACCTCACACTGATGTAAATCCACCAAGTACAACAATTTCTCTCATGGCTTTACCCAGGGGCTCAGGCAAGCTCAGACTGGGCTCCCAAAGCAGCCTGTAAAGTCCCAGATTAATTCAGTACACCTAAATTTCATGTGTCTCAAGAATCTTTAACAAATTTCATGTGTCTCAAGAACCTTTAACTCAGGACCACACAGCTTTTATAAAAACACTGACGACCTAAATACACATCTCAGTAATAACAATGAAGAGGTGAAAAAACCTGATTATTTCAGAGTAGTGTGCACCAAGGCAAAAAAGCTGGAGTTTCCATTTATTTTTCTAAATTGATTTTTTTGCTTCAGCTGACACAATTTCACAGGTCCAACAAAAACAAACTACAGTTCACTTATTTTTAGGATTAATGACAAAAACCTTTAAATAGCTTCCAGATTTCTTCTTCTGAGAGTTTTGTATTCTCTAGTGGTCCACAATGCTCTGAGCTATTAATATTTTTATTCAATAACCATTTGACAGAATAAACTAGAACAGAAAATTATTTTGATTTGGAAATATAACAGCTCTCACTGTTCAGTAATTTTGTTCATTCTTGAATGAAAGAGAATGGAGAAGGAGAGGGTTTGTAAACTGAATTTACAGACCTTTTCTCCTTGCTTCCCCTTTGGAAATCCCATGAATTCCAGTATTCCAGTGGATGGTGGGGGACCTGGAGGTCCTGGCAGCCCTACATCACCCTGTAGACAAAAGAAGATATTAACATAGCAGACCATGTTTGATTTTCTATGGAAATGGCCTAAAAATCAGAATAAAAATCACTTAAGTTATATCTCAGCTATAGAAATCTGTGTGTCTGAGTGCTGGCATGGGACTTTGGTCATGGGAATCAAAAGATCAGATGGAAAATCAGGATGAACAAACTGCATCTGTTTCCAAAGCCTTATGGATATAAAACATGGCAAAAAAAAAAAAAAATAGGCTCAGCTATTGAACCAACTGGAAAACATTTCAGAAAGACTTTGGGGAGAAATACAAAAGAAAAGAAGAGAAGGAATAATTCAAATTGTAGAAGGCAGAGAACCACTTTTAACATCTGCAGAATCAAGCCCCAGATTGAGAACTGGAAGAAGCCTCATTTTGCCTGTGTAAATTCTGACACAGACTGCAAGAGACCCTTTCAGGATAGGGAGAGTATAAATTACACACCAGCTGACCCAAAGAATGTCATGAAAGGAAGAATGAAGTCATTGGAATAACTCAATACTGAAAAGTGAAGATTCAAAGAAGTCTAAAGACCTCAGGTCTTGATAACCACAAAAATACTGCACTGACTTGAGGTTTCCCCTTGTTCCTCCTAACCCAGAAGAGGTTCCCATCCTTTTAGAGTGCCAGCAATTAAGGAAGCAGCAAGATTCTTTAGTATTTGAACTGCCAGCCAGTTCAAGAGAAGAAAAGAAAAAGAAGAAAATGCTAGAATTTAGCCACTTTCTGGAGGATCAAGCCATGATGGAACTCTGGAGTATTAGTTCATGCTCTTTCCATAATAAAACAAGTTTCACTTACCTTTTCTCCTTTCTCTCCTTGAAAGCCTAATCCCATGTTACCCTAGGAGAGAAAAAACCATGGATGAATGAATAATAAAACAACAGCAGCAACACCACCCCTATGATCTAAGCCCACAGCACTGTTAAACCCCCAAAATTAAGTGTAAAAAGAAAATAGGAAAGGTAGCTACTCACTTTGGGACCTGGTGGACCAGGAGGACCCACTGGACCCTAAATGTAAACAAGATCAAGATTTTATTCCTTTTTACTGAACGTTCTTGCCTCCAAAGCAAAAGCAAGACACGTGCTCTCAAGCCTTCACATCTCTAATAGCACAACTCTTGGCAATGTCATTAAGAGAAAGCTTCAACTTAAACCCAACAAAAATGTAGTTTGGTTTTACCTCTGCCTAATATAAATTCTCTTGTAGGATCTTGAAAAAGCAGCTCTAACACAACTCATGACAAGAAAGGCTCCAAACATCAGAGATCAGCCTATTCCCCCAGCCCTGAGATGGGGAGGTGCTCAGAACTGTGTAAGGAGGAGTTTGGGAGAGCTCTGCTGGCCATGTTTGCTGCTCTGGATGCTCCAGACAGGAACCTGTGCTCCTGTGCTCAGATTAAACCACCCCAGACTGAGCATCCCATGCCAGCAGTGAGCTGTGCTCGTTCTTTTCAGAGGCACAGCCACTCCTGCTCATTGCTGTGACACAGAGATGAGGGAAAGCTGCCAACACTCTGAACTGTTCTGTCAACAAATGCAACAGCTGAGATCTCTTACCTGCAAACCTGGTAATCCTATAGGGCCTGCAGGACCTATTGGACCTGGAAAACCTTTTGGGCCCTATAAAAACAACAGAGGACAAATGGAGAATGTGTAGCATCAAAGTGAGTCTCAGGAAACATTAAGTAATATCCCTCAGCTAAGTAAGCCAATTTAAATGTTAAAGCAATTTATTTTGTATGATTAGATGTACTTTGAAAATCAAAGTTAAAGAGTTCAGTGGTAGAAGGGAGTTTGATTGGGAAAAGGAATAATGAAATAGGTAATAGGAAAATCAGACTTCCTCTACCATCATGTGGATCCACTCATACCCTTAGTGAATTCCATCTAGAATTGATTACACTACTGGTATCACACATGATGTAAATACATACATATAAATACAAATGTAAATACATTTCCCACTAATTTGAAAAGGGTTCTAGAGAACCAATACCTGAAAAACCTGAAAATGTACCTACTTAGTATTGTTTAAAATCATTATGGCCCATATTAAATAACTTACAGGAACTCCATCCAATCCAGGAAGACCATTTTCACCCTAAAAATCACAAATGCATACGTAAAAATTACACAACATCATTGCAACAAACTATAAGGAACATCAAGCTTTGTATAAATAGAAATATTTGCTGTTAGTTAATATCAGATCAAGTGTAAATGGGAAAATATCTTGAAATCTGTGCTTCAATTTTGAATTGGGTAATGGAGACCTCTAGGGAAATTAGAACCATTTTATTTATGTGTAACAAGAGAAAATAAATCGGCATTAAAAATATTAATTACAAAACCACTGAAAATACACTATAAAAACGGTATGACTGCTATAAAATATGCAAAAGCATATCATTATAATATGAAATTATCTTTATTTCCCATAAATACAGAAGTAAATTAATAAAGACACATTTAACTTTTACGAATTTATGAGTGTATATAATGTGGACAGAATTTTAGAAGAGTTCCTAATTTTGACCAGCAAAGTCAGTGTGAGAAGCCTTATATCACAGAGTGAATTTTTAAATATTTTTAATAATTAATGAAGCATGTATGTAAGCTGAGAATGTGACTGATAAATTTCTAGTACCTCCCAGTACAAGAAACACTGAGATGCAGCTGGAATCTATCAGTAGAAGTGATAAAATGCACTGGACAGTAACAGGATGAGCAATCCCAGCATCCCAGTTTGGGATGAACAACATCTCCTCAAAGCAATTCCAGGTTCTGAGAGCATTCTGTGCTGTCATTAATGAAGTTATTCCAAGGCCTTTTCCACAGCTCTGCTCACACCCCCAGGACTGACACCAACCTGCAGCATCAGCCCTACAACCTGTGGGACATCAACGAGTTTCTGGTGCTGCATTTTCTCCTGTGTGATGACAAGTCTTACCTTCATTCCTTTAAGACTGCCTTGTGCAAAAACAGGTTCTCCTTTAAGGCCTTTTGGGCCAGGACGACCCTGATTAAAAAAAAAAATAGTAAAAAATAAATTTCTTGAAAAAATGTTGCTTTAGTTTTGAAAGAATCTCTAATTAGCATAATGAACAAGGCAAACTCCTGGCTCCAGTTAACTGCAGAAGTACCACTGCTGCTTTGTCAGAGAAGCTGTGCCATTATGAGAACTAAAGACTTCCTGCAGCTTTAGAAAAACACGGTTCTGCAAACATCTTCTCTGGTATTTTCCTGTTTATATTAGATTTCCCTTTTATTTTAGGTCTTTGACATCCTTAGATCCTATCTGAACCTGTCTGACATGGTGTAACTCCCCTGGTCATATACACATCAATGCCATTTAGAGGGACCTTGGCAGGCTTGAGGGATGGGCCCATGCAAACCTCATGAAAAGTGCAACTGAGCTGGGGTAATCCCAACCAGGGATTCAGGCTGGGCAATGACTGGATTGAAAGCAGCCCTGGAGAAGGATGAAAAGCCCTGTGCATGAAAAGCTGCCAGTGTGAGTTCACAGCCCAACCAGCCACCCATATCCTGGGCTGCATCCAAAGCAGGATGGCAGCAGGTGAAGGAGGGGATTTAATCCACAGGATCCTCATTTTATCCTCAGAGTGGATGAGAAAATTGAGCTCTAACCATTCTAATAAACTTGAGGTTATTTGGGTTCTTCCTAAGTACTTGGCAGATACTTCTCCAACACTGTCACAAAAAGCAAATCCTGGTTTAGTGACTACAGAACACATTTGAGTTGGGACATACAGGCAGTCCAGGCAGGCCAGGAAACCCATCTGGTCCAGAAATGCCACGACTCCCAGTGGTGCCATTGCAGCCATCCAGGCCAGGCAGGCCTCTAGGTCCAGCCTGCCCAGGGTGACCCTGTGTAAAGGGAAAGAGACAGAATGACCAACAGATCCATTAGTTTGTCATTAACACTGTTGTCCCCTGAAAACAGATCTCTTCTTTCCCATTAGTTTGTCAGTAACACTGTTGTCCCCTGAAAACGGATCTCTTCTTTCCAAATGGCAACACAAACCAAAAGAATTGCACAACTCCCAACCCAGTTCAGTGTATGGTGGAGTGCAACAGAAGAAGCTTCTTCAGGCAGCTTTGTTTATCCTCCCTGGAGGTTAAATCCTAGAACATTGGCTGTATTCATCCCATTACCTTTTCTCCAAGGAACAGCTTTGTGAAGTACATAACTTGTGCATGAGCAGGTCCCCAAAGGGCAGTACTGATCCCAGGGCCATATGGAATGGAACAGGGTGCACCTGACACCAGGAATGGAAGCTGCTCATGTGAAAGCAAGGGCAGAGACAGACTCAACAATACTGAGCATTTATAATTCCAATCTGCTTGGAGTTACAGTGACTTCTCTTCCTCTCCAGTGTGGATTCTTTCTTTTAATAGATCAACAGATGTTAAAGCTCCAGTATCAGGCCATTCAAGCAGAACAGCTTTATTTGTTATATTAAAAATAAGACCTTAGGCAAAGCAACTGGGAGAAGCATCCAATTAAACCAACAACATTTTAAAAAGGTATTTGCAATAGCCAATTTTTAATCAAGCAGAGCAAAATACAATTGTACCTAATTCTGATTTCACATGTCTTTTGCCCAGGTATATCTCTACTAATTTTATTCAGCATGGTACTGGTGCAAAGGAGATCAAAGTTTGGGGCTTCAGGTGGTTTTTCTTCAGTGCCATACGAGTATGTGAGGGCAGAAGGCAGAACTGTCAGTCCCAGTGCCCAAGTGTCAGGCAACTCCTTACTCTATGCTGCTTTTCCTATAAATGAGTCCTGTGGCACTCAACACCATTGTTTTAAGGCAAGAAGAAAAATTAAACTTATGGAGATAGTATCAGTAACTTGACAGTTCTCTCTCCACTCTGTACACGGTGATCTTGACTCATCCCAAAAGTACTTTTGTTTGATCCCAAAGATTTGTCCTTAAGATATTGCACTAAGCAAGCTATGACTCACATTAGGAAAGTAAAAAAAACCAAACATGGATAAAATTGAGATAAAGCAGAACATTAACAATCCTTCATGCCTGACACTTAAAATAAAACACATTTGCAACACTAACTGTGATGAAACCCAATGAGAACTTTGCAGTAATGTAAAGCCTTTTATCTAAGGATCTTTAAATACATTGAAAAAATGTGGGAATGCTATAATCTTAATTTTATAGATGGGAAGCTCGGGACACACAGTAGCAGAGTGATTTTCTCAAGGATGCAGAACAACTTAGGCCATAATAATGTAAATATTTGAGCTGATCGCTGGTCTCAGCTGCTGCCAGGCTATTCCACATTGCTGCTTACTCTCAAGTACCTCCTCCCCGTGCTGGCAGAGCAGGAAACAAACACAGCAGAGCAATAACTGTTCTGTTTTTTAATAGGGTTAATTTTCAGTCAGATTAAGCCCTTGGTCCAGCTCCTTTAGCAACTGCATTGAGATTTGTGCTAACAAAATTGAGAGAGACCTGACCTGCTTGCTGTCAGCCAACAAGGTACAAACTGAACCAATGTCAAGTGTGTCCCAACTACACAGTTAAGGCAGCTCACCCAAATATAAATTTGAGATTTAACAAGGAATGGAATGAAGTCATCCTAAAGCATTAGAGACCACTGCATTAAGAGCACCAGTTGCCCTGATGATCAGTCTGCTTGTCAAAATAACCCCATGTGGTGTGCAAGCAGGGACTTGCCAGGCCCTGGTAAAGCAACTGGAGTTGGCTGAAGCAGCAATTTATTGCCACTTGCATTTTTCTCTTAGAAATTACTTAATTAATTTAATCCATGCAGGATGTCATAGCCAAGAGCATCAAGTCTCTGACAGGACAGGCAGTGAGTGCAGAGTCAGAGGCCAGAGCTGTCAGTGTCTACCAGGTCTCTCACTTTGTTTACAGCATCAACAAACCCAGGAGCTCCGTGGGACAAGTGCACACGGATCTGGTTACAGCACAAGGTGGTGACCAGCTGCAAGGGTTAGTGAAGCTGAAAGGGCCAACATCTGCCCCTCAGGGTGAGAAAACAGGGAGCCAAGCTGCTGCAGCTTTCGTGCTGGCCAAGAGCCAGCCCATGGCAGGCAGCTGCTGGGTGAGCCATGCCCTGGGAAACGCTTTGGGTGAGATCTCCTCACTCTCAGACCAACACAGACTGCCAGAGGCCCAAAGAACTTTGGTATCCTCTTAAAATGTGAGTAGGGCTCACAGAGAGAGGACATAAAATATGCTGATCCCAGTGATTTCTTATGCTCAATAAATCTGTGCCCCTGTCACGTAATCCCATGGCATCCGTGTCTGTGGTTCTGTGCCAAAGTGTGACACACTGACACACCAGCAAACACACACATTCTGTGTCTTTTGCTTTAGGAAAACAATCCACAGGATTTCCTACTTTAAAGCTAATCTGCAATCAGAGCTCATAATATTTTGTTTTAAGACCCTTATCTGAGGAGATACTGAACACCCACAACTGACTTCCTTGAGAGTTGCTAAGTCCTGCCTAAAAAGAACCTTTTTCCCAGGGGTTTAAAATACTGATTTAAAGAGCTGTTTTGACCTGAAAAAGTGGTGGTTAATAGTTTCATGGCTCTCACCTCCTCTCATTCCTGTTTTGGCAGATGTGCCAATTGAACACAAGCACCTCAATTGACTAAGGCAGAAGATTTCCACAGACTTCACTTATACATGTCAGGGTGATTAGCTTACAGATCTGAGTTAAAACACAGGCTGGAGAGATGCTTGTGCTCTCTGTACTCACAAAAGGAGGCATTTGGTGTGAGACAGATAAGGAAACTTGAACTGGTTATCTGGGCCCTCCTCTATCTGACTCTTGCTTGTACACTGACACTGTGATCCCGAGGGGCCTCGTCTAAATCAAGCAGGGAAAAGGAAAACCCAACAGGAGAGCTGGATGAATAATTAAAACCAGAGAAACAAATGTAATTAAGAATGAGTACAAAACTAACTGAATAAAGAGTTTCATGGGTTGCTAAGGCAAGTGGCCTTTCTACAGCCATGCCAAGTGCTTGCATTTACTCTAGGAAGGTCACAAAACTGCCTCCTCATACAGCTCTGGCTTTCATGTCACAGGCAAGGGCTCACTTATCACAAAAATATTTTCTTCTAGAACTCTTTGGACAGTTCATGAAATGCTATATACATCTCCCAGCTTCAGCTCCAGCCTTTGCCAGAGGTGTCCTTGAATCTTGTCCTATAGGAAAAAATAAACTTCCCAAGTAGGGCTAAGGATTTGAGGGCTTCTCCTACAGCATGACATGAAAGTCTAGCAATAAACACACGTAGCTGCTGTATTTACTAGGTTAAAGGGATTATTACTCAGGCCAGCTGCAACAACATGATTTAGTTGCCACCAGCATTCCCCAAGGGAGCTCTGTGGAATACCACTTCCCTTAAGGTCAACAGTGGGATTCCCCTCTGAATAATGGCCTTGCCCCTGGCCATGAGTAAATTACACCAGCCCACACTAACATACCTGCACACCACAAAGAGTCTTTCTTCATATTTGGACAGGCAGAAATAGCAATATAATTTTACTTCTCCCATCTTTCTCTCACACACGTGCTTCTCTCCTTTGCTTTGCATTTCACACATCCATATAAAGTGCCTATATTTGTACACACTGCACAAACAAATCTGAGTTACTCCCCACCCTGAAATGTAATGGCAAAAGTAAAAATATTTACTCCAGCAGCAGTGGTTGCTATTTTCACCCTACAATGGAAGCATTTATCTCAGTGGTTATAATGTAAACAGTTTCCCTTTCCCTCTTTTTTTCTGCCCTGCAGTTGTGGCACAGAAGACCCACAGTGCTGAGCACTTTGCTCTTCATGACCAGCAAAATCCCCTCTTTCCCACTCAGAATGTTGCAAAGCACAGCAGATCTGCATGTGCTGAAGGCTCTGAATCCTCTCATCTGCCTCCCCTGCTCTCTCCTTGGAATTCCTGTCGCTGCCAACTACCTGGCAATGGCTGCTGCTCTATCTCTGCCTCCCCTCATTGTTGGGAATCCCCTTTCTCCAGAGCCTCCTCTGAAAAAATACCCTGAGAACAGCATGTTCCCACAGTGTGTTCAATTAAATTAAGTATTATGGGAACAGCTTGTTCTCGTCAGACATAGACAGTTGGCTGGTGGTAAAAGGAAAAAAAAATAGCAGCAAGGGAGTAGAGCAAGAGAGAAAACAGGCAAGGATGAGCAAGAGGGATTAAAGGAGAAGGGCCAGGAAGGAACTGGAATCAAACAAGCTCATTTACAAGGCCAACTGTGCATTTTCAGCCAATCTATCACAACAATTTAGTTTTTGATAGCAAGTAAGAAAACACAGCTCAATTGTTGAAGCTCCCGGCCATCTGAGAAAGCAGGGATGATAAGAAGGAGAATGAGCATACAATGACACAGAGGATGGGAAAATGTCATCAAGAAAATAAAAATAATTCTAGTATCAGAAGGAGAAAGCAGAATGACACAAATAGTGTAGAAAGAACAAGGAAGTTAGGGGCAACTTCTAAAGCTGATCCAGTCAAAGTTCCCCTGAGATACAGCAAGATACCTCTGCAAAAATCACTGGAGAAACCAAAGCAAAAGAAAGCTGGCCAAAACACTCTAGGCACATAATTTTTTGTAAACTGTCTTTGGAATGTGAAGTTCTAAAGAATGAAAGAAACAAAAAATTCCTGATGGTCAGGGAAAGTGGTTACCTACCTGTCACCTGATCTAAACCAGGACTAGAACCTAGACAAGAATGAGGGGTTATCTGCAGGGCCTCAGCTCTCATCTCTGTTTTCATTCATGTCATAGCAAAAGATGATTGAGGGAGACCTGGAAACAGCCACCACGTACAAGAAGGCTACTACAAAGTAAAAGAGAACAATCTTCTCTCTGTGTCCCTGATGAGTAACATGAGAACCAAGAGCTTTAAACTGCAGAGAGAAAGACTCAAGTTAGGCAGTAACAAAGCTTTTCTAATGGAGAAATTAGTCTCCATCATCACAAGGTTTTAAGAATTGGTTAGGAAATATATGCTAAAAATGGGCTGAAGCACAGCTGAGCATCCCTGTTTGACTCCCTGAGGTCCCTCTCAGTTCTGCAGGTGTATGATTTTATGATACAGTGTTTTTTCAGGCAGTGCTGAGGGAACATGGTGCTGAAAGAAAAGTTAATCAATCATGCAAACCATCCCCATGTAACTCAGGCTCACTTTTTGATATGTATCAATTTCCTATTGTCTTACAAAACTGCATTGAATCACCAGGTAAATTAACAAACAGCCATTTTCCTCCAGAGAGAAGCAATTGCAAGGTACACTATGCATGTGCTAGGACAATCTAATCATGTTCAGGTGCTTTTAGGTGTGATTACCATTCTGGTGATTTCTATTTACATGTGCAAACTTACTGGGATCCCGTTGATGCCCTGAAATCCTGGAACTCCCATTGGACCCTGAAGAAAAAAGAGTACACATTATATTTCACTTCATTGGTTTGTATATTTCAGTTACCTGTGAGATATTTTTCACTTCAACACTTTCAGTCTTGGACTTCTGCTTTCAAAACCAAAAGGAGCAAATTATCTCACACAGATTCTCTCTGACCACAGGGGTCAGTGAAGACAGGAACTGAGCATCTGAGCTGGACTGGATGCCAAATGAGTGTTTCAGGAATGTTTTAATCAGGCAATTTAAAGTAAAAATATAATCTCCTACTGCACATCTGGGGAAAACAAGATGCCAGGAAAATAAACAATCTGCCATAAATTTAACCCTTGTCTTTCCAAGAGTTTCAACAAAACTTACATATTCTTCTGTCTATATTTGGATAGGACCCCCAGAGATATGCAGACCACTGCATTAACTTCAGACTGCCCAAGCTGTAAGTAATTACCACACCTTGTTGCTCTGCCCTGAGTAGTAACAAAACAGACTGTGTAAGCAGAATACCCAGCCCAAACTGTTCTTGCTTTGGAAAGGTAAAATATATTTCTCCTACAAGGGATGAAGAGAGAGAGAATCTTATAGCATGTTGATATTGTATATGTATCATTTTAGGGGGTAGAAATAGTTCTGGAGTAAATGGATTCCTTTCAGTGCAAAGAAATTGTTTCCAATCTTGCATATTGCATTCATTGACACCTACACCTTATGGGCTACTCTATTTATTATGATGTAATTTATTGTATTATTTTTGTTAGAAATAACTTTGCACCTGCAAAGCTGAACTGCAGGTTTTGTTTAGTACCCACTCTTTCTGCTTTTCTAGACACCAGCTCAGGATCTTTTACCCAGGAATCATCCCCGTGTCCCCCTGGACAGAGTGTGAACAATATCCCTCTACCCCTGGGCATGTGAAGTGACAGACTAATTGCAGCAGCAATACTCATTTGGCTGTAGTTCACCCACCAGCGTGGCTGTTCAGCAGCTTTAGCATCTGTATTCTCATTCAAAAATAAATGCAGACAATTCTCTAAAGATACCATTGAAATGCCATTGTATTTTTATCCCTGGACATACAGCCCAAGATTATTCACTCAAAAATATACACAAGTATTGCAGGGACAGAAAAATCACTGTTGAGCTTACCTTGTCACCTTTCTGTCCAGCTGGTCCAGGAGGGCCCACTGCTCCTCTCTCACCTTTTGCTCCAGGCAAACCTTCTGGGCCAGTAAATCCAGGTGCTCCTATTGGTCCTTGAAGCCCAATTGGTCCTGGTCGACCCTAACAGACATTAAAAACAAGTTAATGCTTCATGTCCACAAACTCCTTTGTAATTACTCTTCCCAACTCAACTTTTAATCCCATTTGATACTTCTCTGGGTAGTTAGGACATCCTAAAGTTTTCCCTGTCCATTCTCAGACAAAGACTGCCCAAAATTGCACACAGGACTCAAGATGGAGCCACATCAGCACAGATCAGAGAAGGACAATCACCTCCCTCAACTGGCTGGTGACGAAGTGCTGAATCATTAAGGTTGGAAAATTCCTCCAAGATCAAGTGCAACCTTTGACTGAATACGACCATGAACACTAAACCATATTGCCAAGTGCCACATTCATTCATTTTTTGAACAGTTCCATGCACACTAAACCATACTGCTAAGTGCTAAATCCATTCATTTTTTGAACATTTCCAGGCATGATGAACTCTACTATGTTCCAGTTATTAGCCACTCTTGCAGTGAAGAAATTTTTCCAAACATCCAACCTGAGTCTCCCCTGGCACAACTTGAGGCCATTTCCCCTTGTATGATCCCCACCACAACCTCCTTTCAGAGATTCATACGATTGGTGCTGAACTTGTGACAAAAACTCGATCAGAATCCAGAATTATCTGTGAAAATGCCCAGGTATATTCAAAAATAACACTATTTTTACCAGTATCGTATTCATTACAGACAGGCATCTCATTTAGTGCTGCTGCTTTGTAAAAGCCTGGTGGACAAATGTGTTTGAGAATGCAGGTCAGAGATTTCAAATACATGAAATTATTAGGGACAGACTAATTATAACAGCAATCCTCATTTGGCTGTAGTTCACCCACCAGGATGGCTACACTGTCCAGCAGCTTTAGCATCTGTATTCTCATTCAAAAATAAATGCAGACAATTCTCTAAAGATACCATTGAAATGCCATTGTATTTGTGGGCATTTGAGAGAGCATACACAAATCACAATAATTTTGATAAGCGATAAGGTTATCTGAAGCCTTTTCTCCTGGCTAAACAAGCTCAGCTCCATCAGCCCCTTCTCATCAGACTTGTGCTCTTTCGGATGTTTGGCTGCCGTTCTCTGCAGCACGTCAGTGTCGGGGGTTCCAGGGAGGAATCGCCTTTCCCTGGATTTCCCGAATTTTCCTGGATTTCCCGGATTTCCCTGGATTTCCCGGATTTCCCGAATTTCCCTGGATTTCCCGGGAGATCCAAGCGCAGGGCGGGTGCAGTGCCGGGCGCTGCCGGCAGAGGGCGCGGTCCCCGCGGGGATGCGCTGCGGGCGCTCCCGGCTGTGCCCGGCCCGGGTGCCCGGCCCGGTTCATGTTCAAATTCACATCCACATCCACATTCCCCTCCCGGGTCATGTCCAGAGGAAACCGCTCTAAGGTCCCCCAGAGTATCAGCAAAAAAATGTGGTTTATGGCCATACTTTCTACTGGCCATACAATCCGTGGATTACACAGTTACCCGCGTAAAGAATGAAGATTTACAGTAAAATAGAATGGAGGAGGAAGTTTAAAAAAAACCGCACCACACCTCAATAATCCCACCACATAATGCCCCCTCCTTTTAATTCTCATGTCCATGGAAGTGTGTTTCCCTTCTACTTCCCTAACTCTGTAAAAGAGCAGAAGGAATGCAGCTCCCTGCTGTAAGTGTTTTAGTAATCTCAGCTGGAGACATACAAAGCCCTGACTCCTCGGCTTGGCAGGTAAAACGCTTTTACTGTTAATTTAAAAACGCATTGTTACATGCTTAAACTCAAGCAAAGGGAAACAAACTGTACGTGATTTTAAAAATTCTTTTCCCAGGCTCATTTTTAGTACCTCTTAGGCTAAAATATTATTTCCCATATTCCATGTGCCTTCACTCTTGGAGCAGTTTTCTTCTAACTGCAACAATTCTCCCATATCGCTCTTTCTGCTGTGATTGTTTCATCCTGGCCTTTTAACTGAGGTCAAGTGCATGTTTGATATTTCATACCTTTTCTGTCTAGACACTGTCCATAGTGTGCATTTCCAGAGGCACAGACTCACATCTGAAAAGGATTTTATGTTGATTATTTTTAGCTTTCTTCACACTGGGCTAATTATCAATGCAATCCTTTATATTGGAAACTATATAATCAGAACATTAATCCCCAAAGCTTCAGTGGCCCTTGGCAACCATACACAACAAGAAACATGTTAAAAATCACATGCTTTGCTCTCACTTTAAAAAAGTTAAAGCTGAGACTAAATTTCCCATAATCACAAGCAATTCAGAGGTTTTCAGGCAACAATTAATTTACAAAGTATGGGTTGTGGACTGTTTGTCTCAAGGCAACACAGCAGTGCTGAGGCATAACCTAAAAATGAGCACTGTTACACTTCCAGTCCAACTTACCTCTCACAAAAGAAATGGCATCCAAGAGCCCACCGAGTTTGTAGAGAGAACACACTGTGAATTCCCCATTTGTTTGAATTGCTAATACTTCTGTATTCCATAGTTTGATTGCCTGGTTAATGACAGCGTTTCACAATGACTGGAACTGATGGGAATTAACATTTTAGGAGGGTTTGGTTTTGCCCTGTGGCAGGTGGCTCTGAGAAATACACGTAGACTGGAGAGTAAAGATGAGAAATTACAGCTTCTGCTTGTGTTTGGATGAGCAGCTCTCTGACAGAAGAATGAAATACGTTCTCTGTGATTTCAGGGCCCACAGCTCTCTCCTGCATTAGTGCCCTACAAGAAAGATTTTACCAGCACTTGAAGATTTTGTCCAGTGCCTTGGAGTGTCACTAAAGCATAAGGACACAGTGAAGTGCTTCTAATCTCTCTGATAATGTGATTATGCCATGATAATCAGGCTCTCAAGAATTCCCACTGTTTCTTTTGAAGCCTGTATGGATGGAAATCATGTTTTCTATGCTGAAACAAAGGACTTGCCCTCACTGCTAAAAAAGCAGCATTTTCGTCACTCAGCAGCACTCCCATGAACTGTTCCAAGATGAGAGCATTATAAAGGGCAGCCACGGTGGCACGCAGGAGCAATTCCAGGAGACTCAGGTTTTACCACCAGGTAAGCTCACAGAGCTCAATGCCAGGTGGAATTTCTGTCTGACCCCAACACGCTTACCTTTAGAGGTAAAGGTGCTTTACTGTGCTTTAGCACCAGGATTGCTCTTACTCATCCAAAGGATAAAACAGAATAAAACATCTCTTACCGAGAGGACAAGCTGAAATATAAAATGTGGATTACATCAAACAAAAACTACAACGAATCAACAGAGCTCCCTATTTTTAATCTTTAATTTTCAACATATATTGCACAGTAGCCTGCAGAAAGCCATTAGCAATTAATGCAAGTGGCATTGCTTTGGTTTCCCAGATGTATGGCAATTGTTTTTTAAAAGAGGAAAATCACAGAATGCCAATAACACCAAGCAATAACAAAGCCAATGAAATTACTGTGGCTTGTGAATGTCCTCTCAAATGCCCACTAGAATTTCACAGATTTGAAATCTCTGACCTGCATTCTCAAACATATTTGTGCACCAGGCTTTTACAATGCAGCAGCATTAAATGAGATGCCTGCCTGTAACGAATATGATGCTGCTAAATATAGTTATTTTTTTAATACACCTGAGAATTTTTATAGATAATTTTGGAATTATAGATAATTCTGACCAAGTTTATGTCACAAGTTCAGCACAAATCATATGGATCTCTGTTACACACATATCAACTGCAAACCATTACAAATGCTGGCTCAGACATTCAGCTTTCCATTCTCACTGTGTGGTAAGCAAGAGCAAAAAATGCCCAGAAAAGGAACCTTCTGAGTCACCACACTGCAGAAGGTGGTAAAACTAAAAAAAATGGTTTTAAAACCAAAAGTGTAATTTGATGGCAGTGTCTTTCAAGATGGAAAAGGTTCTGCAACATGGACCTTCTTCCTTGCACTTTTAAATTCATCTGTGTCCCAGGGTGCCACGAGGAAAGGCTTGTACAATGGGGAATGGTGGGGCCTCTGCTGCTGCACAATCCAACACATGACAGTTTCTCTATTGTCCCTACCCCTTTTGCCAACTCTAATACCTCACTGAAATTTTCGCCCACTGAAGCAGAGCTGCTACACATAGCATTGCAAATTCCAAGCATTCTTTTATTTCCCATTGCCACTGTGAGCTCGGAGAATAAAGCGTGAATCTGTTTGGTTTGTCACCGTGTAAAGGAGCACACGTGGAAGTGGTATGGAGCCACTGGATATTGCCCCTTATTTCTGGGACAAAAAACAAGTACAGAGTTACTTGGGGAACAATTCAAGTGAACTAAGTCACTCTCAAATACCAACTCAGTGATTCATCACCATAAAGAACACTGGAACCCACTGAGATAAATCTAGCAGCTCTGGTAACTAAGCAGAAAATACTACTCATCAGGAAGGGCAGATTCCTATTTTTGTTAGCAAATTTGTAGATTGCCATATTTCAAGCAGCAAAGCACTCTTAATTTTCTAAGCAAAATTAAGGTCCTGTGTATGAAAAGAGCAACTGAATTTAAATATGCTCATGTCTTCTGAAACCAACATGAGGTTTATTCTCTATGAGAATTCAGTGACCAAATTTTTTAAAAGGGTCTTATTCACATTCTCTATTCCTTCACCTGTTATTTTCCCCATGAAACATGACTTATTGACACAAAAGATTGTTAGTGAAATATTTACTTCATGAGCAAATGCTTTGTAGCTTGAAGCATCTTATGCTTGTTTGATTACATCAAGGTGAACCAAACAGCCAAGCATTAACTCATTACTTTATGGCCCAAAAAATGCAGGTTAAATGCATATTCTCATAGTCTGCATACTCTAAGCCTGAAGATTTTAAAGGAGATTTATGTACCTGATTCCTGTTGGACAGGACAGCCTGTACGAGGGATTACTCCCTCAAGATGCTCTTTCACACACACAAATTGCATTTCCCATTTAAAGCAGGGACATTCTCTCTGATGAGAGACACCAGGATACAAAAATCACAGGAATCTCCACTGAGGGCTCTGTCAGTGACTTACCAGTGCAAGGAGCTGCGTCCACTGCTGCTCTTGGGCCAACCTTTAATTTTCCATCTCCATCTCCTCCCTTCTCCTCCTAGCCCTGCCCTGCCTTCACAGCAAGATTCCCCCAGCAGAGCTCCTCTCTTGCTAGACAGACAGTGAGGAGCACAACAGAGTCCTGCACTCAACTGGGGCCCCACAGATCTACTGTAATAATAATAATTACTGATGAAAACCCCTTCACTATTTTCCTAAATTATAGGTCAGGTATCCAGTGCCCTGCTCACATTCCAGAGTAAGTCATTATTCTCCCTACTGAAAAATCCTTTGTAGTTTTAAAGAAAATTATTCTTCAGTTTTTCTTCTAAAAACGTTGGGGAAGTCCTAAGGTAAAAACGGCTCCTTTATTTCTGTCATATAATTCACTGTTCCTCTACACAGCTTTTTACCTACACAGCATGAGAAGAATACAAAAAACTGTATGTGCACACAGAAATAATGGACCAGGAAAAAATCCTGTGCAACAATCCTGCTTCATTCAGCATCCTCCCAAAAATGCCATTGTTTGGGTTTTTTTTCTTTGTTCTCTGTTTAAGGAAGGATATTAGGGTGATCATTTATTTTTTCATTTAATTTTCACAAAAGAGACAATTTTTTCATGTACCATGTGAAATTCTTTAGTATCACAATGCCTGTCAGAAGTTTTCTGCAAAGCAGCTTTTGGCATGCTCACACTGCCAACTGTCAAGGCTGCTCTGGTCATCTTTTAATGCAGTAATGACCAACTGCAGGCTGGGTCCCATAACAATTTTCAGTTTTAGTTCATGTGATAAACTCCATTTTCAAAAAATACTTCTGTTATTTCAACTAAGCCTGACTAGACATGACTGCAAGTAAAAAATATAGCTGATAAAAAATGTGTGTGTGTATATATATATATATATATGGTTTTACACCCTATTCTTTAACTGCTTTAATAATTATTGAAATTTGATTCCACAAATCATTTGGTGAATCCCATACTGCAGTAACAAAGCTGCAATGGATGGTTGACCACATTATAAATATAGAACTATATATGAACCCTAGACAAATTTTAAGAATATCTTTATTTTTCAATTGGATATTTAAATCTTTGAAAAGTTTTCTCCTTAGAATGCTTGATTTCCACTTAAAAGCTTTCATGAAACATCCTGATCCAATAAATTCTGCATATTTGCTATTTCTATTTAAAACACACAAAGAGACCACATACTGTCATCTTCTTCCCCACCATGGACAATGCCAGGAGTGACTCAATATTAACTGAGAGTAATTATTCCATTTTATACTTCACGACTTCCTGAAGCGACTATGAAAAATGCACAAAAAGTCAAAAAAGCATGACTTTAACTTTGATTGCTTTTTTGCTTTGATGTTGTGAAATGTCCAAGTGAGATAAGAAAGAAGCTCCTGTGGAAAGGTTCCAGGCACAGGGAGCACAGATAACATGAAAGCCAGAGAAAGGCCCTGGTGGGCTGTAACATCTGTGTGAGAGATGCACAGCCTTCCTGGGCTTGGGATCCAAATCTCTAGTGTTCATAGTCTAATGAGTCACTTTATAGCAGTAAAGTTCTCTGCAGAAACAGAGAACACAATAACAATAATTGGAAAGTTTTATTTAATTAGCATATTATTACCAACAGCTATGTTGTATTCCAAATATGAAAAGAAATCTGTATTACTGCAGTTAATATTAAGCAGTCTCTGCAAAAATTCACTTCCATATTTCATTTATTGCAAAATGTAGTAAGACAAATATCATTGATAAGAGCAGCCACATTACTGACCAGGATATCTGCAGATTGACAAAGAGTAGAAAGCAAAGATTGAGCACCTTTCATGAAGATTCAAAGGCAAGCTGTTAAAGAGAAAGATTGCTCTCTAAGTTGTTAATTTTACAGCATTTAAACCAAGGTAGGTTGTTCTGTTTTAGCTGGAATACCATGAGATGGTTGACAGCAACACAGGAAACTTGTGTAAGAAGTGTGAAAAATAGGGAAGCAACAGCTTCAGTGGAGCTACTGCTGCTAATGAATGAATGAATTATGAATTAATTATGAATGAATCTGTGCTGAGCTGCAGAGAAGAGAGGAGCCACGGGTACCACCCCACAATGATGGGCACTACAGGAACAGAAAGATCTGAATTATGGAGATTTTTTTAAAAATAAAGAACAAGCAGCAGGATTTATAAAGCAGAGCAATGACTTACATTGTATTTCAATGAAACAACCAATGTATGAAAATTAAGAGTTAAAGCTTATTTTTAAGGAGCCACATTATATATTTGAATTACATTTACTTGCCTTTTCCATGATCATCAGTCAATATTAAGAAGATTTTCATAGCCTAGATCCTGCTGAATTGCATTGCAGAGTATCACCAGAGCAGAGGTGATCACCCCTGAATCCCCAGCTTACCCACTGTTTGTTTAAGCCAATTGCCCACGAGCCTCAGGTGATTTGTGGTCATCTGAGATTAAATTTTTGCTATTTGCCACAGCAAAAGCTTTTTTTTTTTTGCTACCTTGACTGATATATTTAGGGCCTTTTTTGTGTTTTCCATTGGCACAGCAGCACAAATGAAGACAATTCATGTAGACAGCACACAAGACCAACAACAGGCACTCCTCTGAAATCAGGCACATGAATTAGAGGCAGCTGGGGAAATGAGACACCAGGGAGGAGGGAACACGGGCAGGAACTGCTGCTGCACCTCATGGAGCTCTGGCACCACTTTACACTCATCAGCATTCCAAAAAAATAGGGCTTATATTGAAATACTCGATTATGAAATCTTGACAAAAATGTTGAAGCAAGTGAGGTCTAACTGACTTCAATTTACTTATGAACTAAGCTTTTTTTTCTTATTTAACAAAGGAGCATAGTACAGCCAAAGGTTTGAATGGTTTATGAGATTTTATGGTCTTTTGCAACCTCAGTTCATGTTCTCTCCCTCAAGCCTTGAGTGCCTAATTTCTAAAAAATGTTTTAGAAAGCCTTTACAGTTCCCCGACCTGTTCACATAGGACAGCAGCTGTCATAACATTTTCCTGCCCTTAATTGCAGGAAGAGAATTTGAGTATTGTGTATATCTCCTGACAGCAGAGTAAGTCCTGAGCTGAATTTTAATACAAAAGAATCAGTTATTTCAGAAGAAAACACAGGCTTTCCCTAGAACTTCTTTCCATTCTCCTGGAGGCTGTACAGGAAAGTAGACAAGGTAGCATATGCAAAGTATTTTTGTCCCCAGGATGGACACGAGTCATTCCATGGCAGTGGAAATGACCACAGGGCAGCTCCTAGGCAGGCAGTCCCCAAAAGGAGAGATGGGTGGAATGAAAAGTGAGGGTCACAGCCCCTCTGTCCCCTGGCTCTGTTGAGTACATATATGTGTATATGCATCATCTCTCCCACACATCTGGTAAGATCAAGCAAGTTATTGTTCACAAATAATTAAAGGGGATTTATTTAACTCATTACTGAGGAAGATACAACACTAATCATAGATATTAGACAAGTCTCCTGGGGAAAACAGATGTTGAATGGGAGTAACTTCATGGGCAGCTGCCCACAAAACCACAGCTCCTGACTCTCCTTAAGATACCCCTACAACACACAACATTCAGGGATCTGCTATGGGCTCATGAGGAAACAAAGTGCAGTGTTGTGTTATTTCCCCTTCCACTCATCCCTAGCACCCCAGAGAAGAAACCAAAAAAAGCTCCATGTGTTTCTAAAGAACTGTCTAAGTGAGCAGTGACAATGAACTTGCTCCCTCCCCCTCCGGCTGGCATTTCCAAGCTGCCTTCCTCATGGACTCAAGTGACAGAAGATTCATTGTTGCAAAAAAATGTTGTCAGTAGAAAATTAGCTGTATTAAGTAGTGTACTGAACAAGTGAAATCCTGCCAGTGTCAGGCCTGTTAAGACTATTAAAAGGACATTGTATCTAGAGAGGCAGGGAGGGTTCAGCCACATGCTGAAGCCCAACAGACTCCAAACCTCCGCAGGGTCTGCTGTGTCCAGATCTGTTAATTTGCTTTGGGCTCCTCTCCAGTTCCTTCCTTTACAACAAACCCGGGTTTTTTTTTAAATGTCTAATTCCCCTTTGCAAGTCAAGACTATGAAAAGTGAGTGTTTCCTCAGAGACCAAACAGGGATGTGGGCAAACAGCAGATCCAGCAGGAAGTGACTGCCTGTACCAGCATTTTCCCAGTTCAGCTATTCCTTAGCACATAGGATGGGAGGGAAGGAAAGGGAAAAGGGAAAAGAGAGGGANGGAAGGAAGGAAGATACCTGTCCATTGGCTCCCAATTTCTAATACCACATTATACCTACACATGACTACCTTCCTCTTTCTGCCTGGGAACTGGAAGTCAAGCACAGTCAAGCCATGTCCTGCTCAATTATGCAGAGATCAGGAGATAACTCAGAGATAAGAAACAGACCCAGAAATGTGAGAAGAAGATAGGGAAAAGGAGCTGCAGAAGCCCCTTCTGCTCTGTGGATGACATAGATGATATCAGATTCATTCATTCATTAGCAGCAGTAGCTCCACTGAAGTTGTTGCTTCCCTATTTTTCACACTTCCCTCAGAAGTTTCCTGTGTTGCTGTCAACCATCTCATGGTATTCCAGCTAAAACAGAACAACTTCTCTTGGTTTAAATGCTGCCAATTCAACAACCAAGAAAACAATCTTTCTCTTTTAACAGCTTGCCTTTGAATCTTCATAAAAGGTGCTCAATCTTTGCTTTCTACTCTTTGTCAATCTGCAGATATCCTGGTCAGTAATGTGGCTGCTCTTATCAATGACATTTATCTGACTGCATTTTGCAATAAATGAAATATGGAGGTGAATTTTTGCAGAGCCTACTTAATATTAACTGCAATAATACAGATTTCTTTTCATATTTGGAATACAACATAGCTGTGGTTTTTCAGTTGGTAATAATATGATAATTAAATAAAACTTTTCAATTATTGTTATTGTGTTTTCTGTTTCTGCAGAATGTAAAGTGACTCATTAGAATATGAACACTAGAGATTTGGATCCCAAGCGTAACATTGCTATGCTAAAAGCAGATTTAAATGTCTGTGTCCATTTATACTTCTAGGAGTTTCTCTCAATTTGTCTCAAATTACTGAGAGAAAGTGTCTAAAATGCTGAGATAACTGAATCTAAAACCTGAACCTTTCCTCTAGCTTAGCTAACCATCCAAGTCACAGCCTAGCCTATTCTGGACAACAATCTTATGACTGCTTTTTTGGCTCACTTTTATCATACTGGACTGTCCTATTATTTTTCTAATCTAATTACTCTATGGCATTTCCCTGTTACATAGAAAATGTGTATCTATAAATTGCCCTAAGTTAAGCAATGTTCCAGAAAAACAATCTTGTCTTTTTCCCTTTGTTCTTACTGATGCACTACTATGTCCCTTCCCCTGTCTGATATTCAGTGTTTGTGCTATTACAACCAAATTAGTGCTGAGTACAATGTAATTCTGAAAGCAAGTCTGAGCCTGGCATGTGATACATGCAGCATGACTGCCTCTAGGACTTACCACCATATCATGGATAACATTAATCATCTGGTGAATAAAGTAGCCTCTTTCTTTGGAAAAGAAAAAGATTACAAAACAAACAAAGACACAAAAGCCCCTCTACACACTTTTAAAAGTACCCACTTTAGCCGCCAGGCCATGTTCCACATGCTAAACATTCTGTTTACAAGGGAGAAACACAGCAAAACTTCTCATTATCCACGAAGGTCATTCAGCCCCAAAGGATGCTTCTAGTTAGAAAGGCAGGCAGGGAAAGTAGGCCATGCACAGATCTGGCCGGTACAGGGTCAGCAGCAAACAATAGATTCCCTGCAAGCAGTTTCCCCTACATTTTGCCTCCCATAGCCTTCCCAGCATGTTCCTGGCACTTCAGAAAGGTCTCAGCAGCTTTCCTTGCAGAGGGTTCTGCTAAAACCAAAAGTATCTGTTGGAACAGATAAAATTAGTCAAGATTTTAAACTCAGATGGGAACCATCTCATGCTTATTCAAGATAGCAGATTTAGAACAAAACCTCTTCCCAGAGACCTGTTACACAGCAGAGCCGAGGGGAGCTCTGCAAACATGTAAACAATTCACTTTAAAGGGAAAAACGGGAGTCTGTGAATTCTCATCTATACATTGCTTGGAAATCCACAGGCCAAAGCAGGAGTGGAGAGTAGTAGAGGTCTGCAAATCTACTAACATAACATTTGGCAAGATTCCAGTTATCTCTAGAGGCTTAAGCAGAGCGGGTCCAGGCAGAATTTTACTGCAGAGCCTGATAACGTGAAGCGCCAGTCAGTCAGAGGCTGGTTTACTGGGCAGTGTCAGAGAATAAACTGCAATTAGTAAAAATAACTTCAAACCAAAGTCTCAGAGAGAAAAAACCAGAGGATTTTTCACTTGTCTGATATAAGTGTTGCATATTGATCAAGGTAAGGACGGAAATGAACTTTCCATATACTTGAATTCCCACTGGCTAAGGTATATAGAATAAATGATCAATTCCAATGTTGCTTGTCATCACATAAATTGTATGTTTAAGTCCTTGGACATTTACTACGTGGCTGTATTAACACTCCAAAAAGCTTCATTCATTTGTTGGTATAAACCACACTTCCAGTCTGCTTAATCTTTGACAGACAGGTCTCATTGTCCCCAAAATCCCTCACTACACAATACAACAAAGACTTAAATGACTCTGTAGGGCTGCTCTGCTACCCACACTGCCCCGCGCTTCCTGCCCATATATCCCTGGAATTCATGACCATGCAGATTACTAAATTACACACTAGGCCAGGGATTAAGCGTGGCTCTTTGTATGGGAGCATCTGAGGTCTGGAAGAAGATTTTACCTGTCACGGTCTGTGCTCACTGGGCCTTGATGAGGGGCAGAAGGAAGCAGATCACAAACACTGCTGTGTGATAATCAGCGATCTGTGGATGATGGCAGGATAACCTGACTGGGGCTGCCCTGCACACAGGTCTCAGCAGCTTTGCACACACAATAACCAGCCTGTGATTTCCAAATCAGCTCAGCAGCTTCTTCCTCCTTAAAATAAAAGGTGGAAGCATTCCGTGTGCTGTTGGATGGCAAGGCAGAAAATGGCCTGCAGTGCAGCCAGCAGAACTGAGAAGTGTAAGGGTTAGGAATGCATCCTGCACCTAAGCAAACAAGCCAACAAGACAAAAGGAAAGGCAGGCTGGCTCATCAGTTGTTTTAATTTAGCTGCTAGTCAAAGCTGCAATTGTTGCTGGTTGTTTTCAGAATGCTTTAAAGTTACTTGTCTAAAAGAATTAAAAATAAAACCAAGGAAAAAAGGCCTGTAGTAACACCTTAAGGATATTGCATGCCTTTTATCCACTGCTTTTCACTTGAAAAAAACTAGAAGCGTATAGCAGGACTTCATCTTGATGTCTGGATGAGACTGAGGAGAGTAAAGTAGTCTTTACCCCAAAGTAACTTACAGAGGGCTGGTAACTCCAAGCTTTGGCTAAGTCTGTTTAGTAGTTCAGAAGTTACCAGGACACTCTAATGCTGGAAAAATCAGGAAAAGTCTGTAGAGAGACACCACATTTTACAAAAACAAAGTATTTCCTTTTTTATTTTTTAAGAGATAGTAGGCATTAAAATTTATTTTTTGCTTTTCTCCTCTTTGAATACATATTCTTTTAATAGCAAACACTGACATCTCCCAGCTTTTATTAGTTAAGTTGGTGTAGCCATAGTGTTCTGAAAGATGATATCGTATTTCTCATGTATTTTGCACGCATTTGGAGCACAGTGAATGACAGGCATCATCTAAGGTCTGAAAGATACAAAGTCCGCAGCACAGCCACTTCTACGGGTTTGTTTCAGACAACAAACTCTGCTAAAAAGTAACAAAAGGGGGCCAGCACACCACAAAAAAGTGATGTTTTAGTTCAACATCATCCTATTACATCAAAGAGTGGTGTTACTACATGCCAGCATGATGACATGTCATTTCAGAAAAAACCAAAAGTGTCTCAGATCTGCAAATAGCTTCCTTGCACCTCATCAAAAAATGCAACCCCCCAGAAACCCTGGGATGACAAACGCTGGGAGCGGATCTGGTCTGCACAGACTCAGCAGGACTCTTTGGAAGTGGCTGCCAGTGCTCCTTTTGCAGCCAGCACAGCCACTGAAGAGCTACACAAACTACTCTAAGCCCTTCCCCTAGAGCCATCAGCCAGGGAACAACCACTGGACTCCCATTTGAGAAAAATAAGCAAAGCATTCTTTAAAAGAATAGAGGGGAAAAAATCCTCTATTGATCACTGCTGCACACCAGCTTTGTATTTCCCTTGTTCCTGCACTCACTCCAGTTTCAGTTAAACCACAGCTAGCTGCAGCAATGGTTTTCCATAGGATATTTTTTAAAGCCTCACACCATGCTGCATAGCATGCAACAAAGTGCCCTCAGCCCACACAAGCACACCACCCTTCTCACACCAGGCTAAATTCTTGATAATCCCCAGAGGCATTTAAAACAGCCTTTCAGCCTGCAAGAACAGCCAAACAGTGAACTGGTTCAGTGAGCACACATTCACTTCTACAGAGTTTGAAATCACAGAAAGGCTCTGGTATCTTCTCAGTGCCATCCCTACAAACGATGGCTGCAGAGGTACAGCCCTGATGTCAGACAGGCATCACTCCTTCACTGCCACTGCTCCTGCCTACACAGCCAAGCCTGGGCTGAATCAGCATCAGCAGAAATGTTGTCTTACATCTGCCACTGACTGCAAATGCCAGCTTTGCAAGAGTCTGCCAACTAAAGCCTGAGAGGAATCATGCTGCTGAGGAAGGCTGGATAGGCAAGGCTTAAAAGCAGAATAAAGGACAAAGAATCTGAGAAATGAGAAGAGATGATGTTGGGAAGTACAGAGGAGGCACAACTATACTGTCTGCCTTCAGTGTACAGCACAGGCTAAAGAGCACACAGGAGGGAAGCCAAAAATTCCTGCAGGTACAGTCCCTGTCTCCAGAGTGAAACTAAGCTGCAAGGATGTGCATTGCAGACTGCTGCTGGTGGTTATTATGTGATTCTGGTGGCCACCTCCTTGATCTTAGTGCTGCTCCAAATGGTAAATCCAAGGAACAGACCCAGGAATGCTGAGCTGCAGTTCCATAGGTGGTCATGGCAGGCTGCAGAGCCTGGGTTTCATTTTCCCAGCTCTCACAGAGGATGTGCCCAAGCACAGAACTTGCATCCTAAACACCAGGATTTTACTTGAGTCTCAAAAGCTGCATCCTCATCTCTTTGCTCTCCAGAAACAACATTTTTCCACTGATACAAGTAACAATGCAGTGTCAAAGCACTTATCAGTCATCCAGAATAACAGCTATTTTATCCTGGGGAAGTGAAATCTGACTATCCAGAAACTTTGTCTTTGCTGAATAAAAGAAAATAAAAATGTATTTTCCTTGTCTTTGCAATACTAGATGCAGCAGCAAGAGGGGAGGAAATCTGGGACTCCTTCAGATTGTGATTACCAGTATCAAATCGACATTATTTATTTTGATAGAAAGATTTTTTTTCTGTCACTACATCTTTCTCATGCTAAGAGCTCATACTGTATTCATCAAAGAAACAATTGACTATATTAGCACCAACTATTTTATTTTCCTCCCCACTACAGCAATATGTGAAGCGCACATCCTTTTCCAAATACCAGCAGCTTCAAAAGTTTGGGTTTTTTTTTGTAAGTATCTCCAAATCTAGCAATCTTCCATGAAAGCAAGACAGATCAGATGCCCCCTGTATTCAGCAGGCCAGCACTCAGAAACACAACACTACCTTGAAGATATTTTGTACCCCTGACTATAAGTCAATCTAAATTACGTGCTGTACATACATTCACTCATCCAATAAGGCTCAAATTAGTGACCTATCTTTCTCTAAATTAAATAAAAGTATGCCAAAACTCGATCTACGCTGTGATGATTAGAAACAGGACATTCCACAGAGTCATGTGGTGCTTTTATGGCTCCTTAACTCTGTTGAGAGTGCACGCTCACCCAGCCAGGTATGGCCAGCTGGCTGCTGCCCCACTCCACTACACCCCAGTCAGCTCCAGGGCAGAGCCTCTTGAATTCCAGTGCTTGCCTGAATCAAACTGCTCAAAATTATTCCCATGTTCTTCTTCCTCGAGTGTCTCATCCTTCAGCTTTGTTTGGGTGTATATTGGGAATGTTTTATTTTCATTCAATTGAGGAGCCATGAAATGAATCTTTAACTGTCCCTATTTTGTTTCCAGTGACACTAAATCCAAATGCTCCACAGTTGAATGCGGATGGATGAAAGTCCAGACCTGCCCTTATGTCCAGCTGGTTTGGGATCATTCCATGGTTTTGTCCCAGCTGTGTGCTTTCCTTAAAAAATCAGGACATTTAATGCTTAGAAGAAAAGTTATTTGGTGCAAGGCCTTTTTTTATTGTTTATACAAAGTACAACTGATCCTGATGTGTAACTGAGGCCCCAGGCCCTGCTGTACTGTAAATACTGCAAACAATCATCAGACCAAAGCAACTGGAGTCTTTGCACAAATGCTCTTTTTAAAACACAATCCAGTTGGATGGTGTCTTTCAATTCTACCAAAATTAGAGTTTTACCTCCCTCATTAACATAGCTGCTACAGAACAGATATATTCCTAATTTACTGGAATAAATTGATTTTTCTACAGAGATGGTGCAAGAAATCTGTGTAGTACTTCTAGCAGCATGCAAGTTCAATGCAAGGAAAAAGTAATCAAGTGATAAATAAAGAAAAAGTAATTGATTAAAACAAGAGCTCTTCCACAATTATTTTTTCTGGTTAGGTTTTAGCACAAAAGTTATGTGAAAATATATCAATATTTTTTCATTGATATATCAACAAAATAGTATCTCAAACAGTACCTCGTGTGGAAAGAACCTTAAAAATTCAACTAAGCAGACAATTTGTAAATATACTTTTTGTTTAGTCTGGAATACAAATTTTACACAGCACATACAACTCTTAAATCCTATCCAAACAAACTTGGGGCAAAGTAGATTTTTTAAGAGTACATACCTAGAAATTTAGGTTTTATTTACTTCCAAAACTTGCACAAAATATTTGGAAATTAGTTTAAACATAGGAAGCATTAGCTCAGAATCAGCAGAAAGAAAGCAAAGTGCATTATTAGTCATAGCCACATTTCATTACTTCTTCATCTGGCAATAAAGCTCCTTCACTCTTGGAAGACAGTAGTTAAAACATTAACTCCTGTAAAGCTGAAATGAGATCAAATGCTACATGTTTAGCAAAAATTAGCAAAACCTACCTTTCTGACCAGCAGTATGTGCTGTGGTTTTTGGAACCCTCCAAAGTGCATAACTCAAATAACTTGTTGTGTTTAGGAGGGAGTTTCTGATATGCAGTGACATTTAGGAGCAGGCAAAGGGCATTTCTGGATCCTAGAAATGTGTAAATCTGTTCATTTAAATTCAAAGCTGCCAGAGATCCCAGGTCACTGCACTCAAGAGAAAGAGTTAAAGGTCTTTTATGTTCACATCTCCTGGTGAAGTGAGCAGATACCTGCTGGAGGTGATGCTGATCAGACAAGTCCTTGCTGATTTGTGAAATGATTGGACAGCACCAACGTTCCCAGTGCTGAGCAAGATGAGAGGGAGCACTAAAAACAGTGATGGCTTAAAAGTAAAACTCCCCAGTTTCTCCAATAAAATGCACAGCCTAGGATGACTTACCCATAAATAACCAGCTTTCAGCTTTGTTTAGCTGAAGCTTTCATTCTACAAGTGAAGCTTTTCACTCACACTTCTGTAGCTCAGAGAACATTAAGGTTTTTACGTTTCTTCCAGGAGATACAACTGTTAAATACACAGGGAATCTGTGTTTGCACACCAAGAGTCTGGATCAGCCTCTGCAAAATAATAATTGTCTGCCTTCTGCCTAGACAGCCAAACTGCTCTCACTTCATCTCTACTTCTGGATATCGATTACATATGCATAGTTACACCTAAATATGGAAAGTAAGGGTAGATCTACAGCCTTTCTTTTAAAAAAAGGGTTGTTTTACTTAGCCAGCACATCTTAAATATTGTGATCCAGGATCCCATCCATTTACCATTTTTTGCACAAAGCTAAAGTAGCATCACCGAAGTCAGCTGAGTGACTTCTTAATCCCAGCAACTGGTTTTCACTAATGTAAAGAACAGACCCCAGCAAAGCTAAACCAGCAGAAATAGGTATTTCTTTGATATTTCTGACACTGCTCTGAGAAGTGTAGAAATGCAGCAGAAGAGAATGAAATCAGGTTCTGGTACTCACAAATATTTTGTTATGCACAATTTTAGAAACATGCTTTTAGAACAGATATTCCTTATTTAAAACTCTCCTGCATATAAGCAGTAATTTAGTGAGCTCGTAATCTTTAATTGGAAAGTTGAAGCAAACTTTCCTTAAGACCTCCCTAAAACCCAGGTGTTCTGGATCTTCCCAATACAACTATAGTACGAGATGGAAAGTAAACAGTCTAATCCATGTATAAATATTTAATAAGACACTTGAATCTGGAGCAAAATGCAGCTAACTCAGTGTTCCCTCTCTAGAACACAAACAGATTAGTTGCATGACACAGTGTTAGTACAAACTTGCCTTGACTATAAACATTTGCTGATGTATTTCACCAATAATGTAATGTATAGGAACAGAGGAAGGGTTTACTCTGAAGAGAGTAAAAGATCCAATTTCAAAACCTCCTCTCACCTGATGATGCCTTTTCCTGAAGCATCTCGAGAAGTTCCCTGTGCATCATTCTCCTCCTGGCAAGGAGGAACATGACTCCAGTTAAAAATCAATGGCAGACACCAACAGAAGATGCTGTTCTGCTTCATATATCCCCACCAAAAAAAAAATCTCAGCCTGAAGTCACAACAAATATTTGCTAAAGACAATTCAGATGGGACCAAGAGGAGCCAAAATTTTTGAGATATTAAAAATGAACTATTTCATCTTAGAAGGAACTTTTAATTTCTGTGTTACTCTCCTTCAGAAAAGGACCACTGAAAGGTGAGTGGCAATACATTTCCTCTCCCATCTCTGGTATCAATTCTGTCCATCTTCAGTAAAATCAGACCTTTTTTGTGTGGCCTTGTGATGACACAGCATCAAAAGTCAGTTGTTCTGTCAGAGTTTTTTTGTATACAAGTTTTCATTAAAACCACATTGGCCCCAGTGCTCCCTAACTCATCAAAGACTGAAGAGAGGCAGCTTCTTCACAGGGGATATTTCTATGGCTGATCTGTTGAGAGAATGGAAAAGTAGCTACAAATCCCATGAAAGTATAAAAGCCTCATAACTCTTCTGTTCACAGCTGACTACACATCTATTTTCAGACCAACATTTCCACACATTAAACAATGAGAAGTATATGAGAAATTGTTCAAGCTCTTTGTTGAAGTAAATCATCTTATATTTAATAATAGGATCACTTGCCATTCAAAAAGCCAACTTTTCATTGTGTGTGCTCATCATCATTCAACTTAGATTCTAAGAAACAGAAATAACAGGGTTATCAGGAACTGAAGTTGTCTTTTTTACTGACAGAATTTCCATCCTCAGGCAGGGTGTCATGATCTTCTCTGAGCTAAACTCCATCCATGAGCTCTGCCATTTTGAGTAGCAAACTTACAAGACAGATCAACCTTGATATTTTGAGCATAGACCTGATTTTAAGTTGAAGCCTGTGCCTTGCTGGCCCGCAGGCAGGCAGATGCAGGGTCTGTGTAGCTGGAGGTGTTATGGATAAGTTTTGGTGCACATTAAAGGAAAACCCCACACTTGCTCCCATGCAGCTCCACATTCCCAATCTGAACCACAGCACTCAACAGCCCTTGCAGCTCCACAGCACCAGCAGAGTGGGAAGCAGAGGCAGCTGGCTCTCTCTGAAGGCCAGGAAATGTCTTTGAGACACTGCAGTGAGGGGAGCTGGGAGCTCCCTGCCTGCTGGGTGACCTGAGCAGGATGTGCAGTCCCACACTCCTGCCTTGGGGAGCCTCTGACCCACGCTCCTGCAGACATCCACACAGCCCTGGGACAAACAGCTGAGCCCAGCAGCACAGGGAAACGGAAACACAGCAACGTGAAACTGTTTTTCCAAGGTCATTTTGCCAGGTCATCTAAGATTTTTATGGCCACAGCCTGAAGCACTGAAAGCAATCCTGATTAACGTAGCTGGCTACCAAGATAATAACCACAGCTGTACTGTTAACAATGTGAAAACCACTTATCGCTTTCTTTTCAGTCTCTTAACAATTATCAAATTACTTTTAATTACAAAATTAAAAATTACAAATTATTGTTTGCGCTCATGTAATTACTAGGCAAAAGCTAGTTGTACTATATGCTTTTCAGTATATGATAAAAAAAGTGATTAAAAAATTCCTAAAATAGGACTTTAGTCTTATATTTTTAATCTATTAGGTAAGCCCAAAGTAGAAGGAAGAAATATGAACCAAATGCTGAACTTGTTAGTAAAGCATAAGCTAAAAAAAAGAGTACATATATGCCAGACAGTTCTTATCAGAGGTAAATCAGTATTCCTAAAGATTCTTTATTTTTGTTTGTCACAGTTATCTGTTTCTATGTGCAGTTAAAACTGAGGAAATTTAATTAAGTACAGATTGATTTGACAAGGATGTTATTTTTTTAATGATGAACACTCCCACTTCAATTTCCCTTGTGCCAAGAGACGTATTTACCGAAAAAGTGTAAGATGGAGGAAAAGAATGATGTCTCTAAAAACTGAAATGGGTATAACAAGCACCACGGTTGCTCACAAGTTGATAAGACATTTTACGAAATAACAATAAAAATCCCTTTTGCAAGGGTAAGAAAACCACTGGTAAACACTTCTCATGGGGCACTGCAAGTGACAGGCTGGAAACATGGCAGAATTGTGCTGCTTAAAGAGGAGATCTCAAAAAGATCACACATCTGGAGGTTCCAAAGAAGACTACTGAACAAGATGGAAGGATTATTCAATTTCCATATCCTTGAGGGACACACAGCTTGGCTTTTTTCTCCAGGGCAAACTATACTGTGATACTGTAAACCATGAAAAATCCCAATGTTCCTCCCTTCCTCCTGCCCATTCCTGTTTGTCCATGTGCTGAAGAGAAAATCTTCACCTCTTTAGAGTATTTGATCTCATCAAAAACTCAACATGAGGAACCTGTGTGTGTGTGTTTCTAGCAGCCAGGTCACAGAGCTGAAACCTCTGCACTGGAACTCAGTGAGGCAGGATGAAGTTGTGAAATGTGACATTGACTCCACATAGTCCCAGCTGAGTGTCATTTGCAAAATAAAGTTTGAATTTTGCAGGAGGTCCAGTTTAAAGTAATGCACTTCCTCCAGCTATAACATCCTGCCAACACTATATGGAGCATTTACACAACTTTTCTAAACAAATGTGAAGAAAAATACATCAGGAGGTGCTTCCCTTGAAATTGCTTCCCTTACCACAAATTTCACATAAAATTCACATCAATGGCTTTTTCAGCAGTCATTCTTAGAAGCTGTTAAGCAATTTGCTTTAAAGGTTTGAAAATTAAAATCCTGGCTTTGTTACAGGAGTTGGGAAACCCCTCAATAGCACCAAGGGAACCCAGCTTTCCTCTTCAGTGCAGACTGCAGAGCTGATAAAACTGATACACAATTCAACAAAAGTGGGACTGAGCCCAGGCCCTGCCTACAGCAGATACTGATGAAATAAACCTAAAGACATCTAAATGTGGAACACCTGACACACGATTCTGCAAGACAAAATTCCCTAGAATACAGCACCTACATTAACTCTGTGAAGAAAATTCTGACTGCTTTTTATTACCCAGTGTACAAAATACAGCCACTGCAAGCAGAACTTCTATTCACCCAAAGGTTCTCAGGAGTTAATGCACATTCCAGCTGATAAAGGACAAGGGAATGGTTAAACTAGATTAGTTCAGGTTTTAGTCCTGATGTTAGAAAAACAAGTGAAGTTTAATTACTTCGCTGCTCTGGAAAAAATCTGGAGATAACACTTAGGTCATTTTTTGTTTCAAGAGAAAACATTAAATCTCAGGAAAATTTCCTTTAAGGTCCCAGAAACACTGATCCATGCCTGCAAGGAATCACTGGGTGTCCCAATGCAAGTTTTGTAATGCTTTTGGATTTACAACTCAAGTACAGCTGGAGTTAGACAGGCAATGACCACCTGCTGCCTCGATTTTGCATGCAGACTTGACTTCTTTATTTTAAGTTTGCTGTGAGACAAGCTGGGCTATATTTCCACTGCTAAGTATATTCCAAAGGTTGACATCTTCCAAAAACATTTTGTCCTCTTAGGAAGATATGCCCTAATTAAAATGAGACAAGACAACATCTTCTGCTATCTTCTCTTTCAGATGTCTCGGAGTTTGGAGAGAAAATGTGTTCCAGAAGAAGTGATTAACTATTTTCAGAGGTCTCTTATTAAGGAGTACAGAAAGCCAGCTCTTTAGAGTTTTATATCAAAATATTTGCTGTGAAGTCACTTTCTTGAAAATATAGTTGAGTAAGCAACAGATTTCTCAACTAAAACTTGAAGGAACATATAACTAATGTAATTCTCACAGAGTGAAAGCACTTTGGAGCATCAGCTTTCTCCTACTGTATATTTGTAACTGCCCTGCACTGCAGGACTTTAGTTCTTTTTACATCAAAATCTATTCCCTAAATGTAGCAGTTGCAGCAAACAGCTATGACAAGAATACCCTGGCTGATGCATTTCTCTTCTTTTTTTTTTTTTCCCTTCAATTAGAAATTTTTATTCTGTTTTTAGAACCTGACAGGAAATAGAACTCCCCAGACACACAAGCAGGCAGATGGTGCCAGTCTGGCAATAGAGATGTGAGCAGAAGGAATTTGGTGCTCAGGGGGATTTGCCACTCTGTTAAAATGTGTAGCCCAGCTTCAGGAGCAGGTGAACAGCTCAGCTATAAAGTAGAACAAGTTCTCCTATACTGCTCCAGCAGAATATCATGGATGTGAACACAAATCTGAGAGATCTGTATTAAGAGACAGCAGCTCTATAGAACTTTGAAAAACAAAATTTAGTGCAGAATTGCACCACCCTCAGTGCTAAACACTAAGTACTAAGAAATTCCTCCTTTACCATACACTGAGAACTCAGCACATGCTGAGTCATTTATTAGACAGCTTTCTTTGATCATTTGAAAGAAGCATCATCAATCTTTAAAAAAAGACAAGCAGATGTTTCTTTTTAATAGTACTTCAAAACTAGTGCACTATTTGTACTGTATTTATTATGGATCAAACCCAGAAATTTTGAAATTATTTTAACTTCCTGTTTATTAGCTTTGGCAACATTCTTCTGTTTTTTAAAGACGACCCACAAAAAGCCCTTCCAAAAATCAGCCATAAGGAACAAGGATATTTACATCTATGCTACTTTTCAGACTACAAAAATGTTTCTATTTCCAAAACAAGTAGTTGGACGAGATACCTGATACCTGACACAATTCACAGTATCTCATTCTTACCAGGTTTGCATCTTTCCTCCAAATTTGTTTTCTATTTTGGCTACTCCACAGAAGGTCAAAGAGTAACCCTAACATATCACCTATCAAATCAGAACATTTTGCAAAAAAATGCTTCTTCTATCAATGGATTTATGACTGATTAGAGAGCAACAGCTAAAATGTCTCTAATCAACAGCTTAAAAGGAGGAGACTGGTGAACACCTGGATATTCCTCCTATCTTTGTAGAATAAGTAAAATCAAGGGAAAAGTTATACAATTTACACTTATACCAGATTCTCAGCTAGACCACTCTGTATCCTACATGTTACTAATTCTTCTCTTATTCCCACTATGTTCTGTTATTTGGATGTTGCTTTACTTGTTTAAATTTTTTTTTTTAAAAAAAGGTGTCATCATTCCTTTTTATTCCTGTCTTTCATTTTCTTCACCACCAAGTGTTCAGAACATCAGGACACCAGCAAACACACACGTTCCTCATTGACAAGGAGACAGCACCTCCTCATTTTCCTTGCCTATCACTGATGCACAACGTGGAGTCTGTTCTCCTAAAATCTCCCATCAGGAAAAGCTACGATTCACACCAAAACAACTGCACATATTTCCCAGAAAACAGGTAGGCTGAGACACCTATGCATTCAGCTTTAGTTCTCAGCTAATTGGCACTGCAGCCTCCTGTGCCACTACAAACAGAGCTCTGCCTGCTCGGCCGTCCCCATTGTGTGCTGCCCTGGCTGCAGGCTCCATGACTGGCATACTTCCTGCCTATCTGTTGCCTAATTAAGTTTGCTTTGTAGTAATCCCTGCTATTGGCTGTTTTCCTGGCTCATGAAGCAGCTAACCTGACTGTCAGCCAAATCTCTTCAAACTGGGCCTTGCTCACAGGTTGGTTCTGTGATCCTTCTGTTTCTGAGGCTGACTTACTCAAATTTGTAATTTTTCCCACTGGAAATCTCTGTCACACCTTTCACTTGCTGCCAGCGGAAACTCTTTAAAAAACACTCTTGTTTCTGCAAAGGGCACCTCTTCTCATTTTAAGAAGCTTTAAAAAAATAATTAGTACCAGGAATATTCTGAGCCAATCACACTTATTTAGAAGATGGGCAAGATTTGGAGTGGGGTGAGAGGAAAGAGGCATGACAAAAATCAGGTATTTAAGAAAATTTAACCTGGACAAAAAGGCTACCAAGACATACTCCAGGTGGTGAGTACTACACATGAGTAATATAGAATGAGCTGGAAGAAAATGCCAATTAGGTAATTTCAAGGCAGGATATAAGTTACCCCTTCTTGCCTATTAATTCTTGGAGAGGAAAGTCTTGTGCCTTTTCTCAGATGTAAGAGGGCATCAAAAATCTCTCTTCAACTGAGACATCATTGAAGGACTAATTGCACAAAATTCTACAACTTTTGTTAGGCAAAAGCCCAACCAGACAATTATATGTTTCAAAGACTCACGATAACATTTGTTTTTCTTGTCCTGGACAGGACACCAGAGAGTTTATCCTCTTGCAGAAATTCTGAGTTTTCTTTCTGACTTCAAGGTGGAGCGGCTGACTGAAAACAATTTTAAGAATATTTACAATTCTCCTACTGTGAATAAATGAATACACAAGAGACATTGAAAGGTTGATGCTAGTCCTATTCTAAGGAGCTACATGGCAAGTAAAACATCAAAGTCTCCATTCTGTGGCTAAGAAAGACAATTTTTAGGAAGAAAGAATCTGGATACATGTTTTTATTCTCCAGCACTTAGGAAGCTGAGGGGATCTGGTTTGTCCATATGGAGCAAATCTGCAGCACAACTCATCACTTTTAGTCTTGGAGAAAGTGCCTCAGATATAAAGTTAGAACAGAAGGTCAGTCGTGGCAAGGCTCCAAAGAGGGAGAGACAAGGCTGGCCTGTCTTCCCATCTGTCTGCACACCTCAGATGAGATCGTGGGAGTGATGGGGCTGCCCTCAAGGGGAACAGCACGTTCCTCGTGCAGGTTACTGGGGTAGCCATGGCAGCTCCCACAAACAAGAAGTGATTCCTGTTCCCAGGGCAGCATGCCTGCACCCTCAGCTCGTGCCAGCAGCAGAGCAGGGATCACCAAGTACCTTCAGGTAGGAGGAGTTATCACAGTACAGGGCACAGGGATCTGACTCTGGCAGAGAGATCAGACTTTCAGGAGTCATCTCAGCTCACATCCACATCACTAACCCCTCACCTCTGAGAAGCTCAGCTTGAGAAAACTAGAAACTTTCAGGCTAGAAAGGAGAAACAAAAAGGACATTCACTTGGTACAGTGAGACTACACAACTTCTTAAACTAAGACAACTCACAGCAGTGTAGGATGAAACAAGGAGCTTTTTAAATGCTCCATTTGCTTCCAAAATAGTGTAAAGACTTTAAAATCCTGGGTTAAAGCTCACATGAAGCACAATGACTTGAACAGTGACACACACTTCTTCGCTGGGCTTTTCCAAGCCATCTGGAAGTGCTCTGTGGAGCACAGCTTGAGGGCCCATGTTCTGGTTGATTTCAAAGGTCCCCACTGCAATTACAAAATCTGCTGCCCTTGCAGGCACACTGAGAAACAGTTTCAGGTCACAGAGTCACCTCACCCACCCTGGTGACACAGAAATGCCACGGATCCCGGTTAGTTTTGAATGCTGTGGAAATCCTCTTAACAAGACACATTTCCTAGAATATATTCAGCTTTAGTACACACATCCTCTCAGACAAAACTGCAAATCACAGAGACAGGATTTGCTACCAGAGCCTCCCTGGTTACCCTGCTTAAACACTGTTATCATCACTGAATTCTGTGATAAGATGGGGGCCTGTCCCCTGGAGAAGTCTTCCCAAAGAGATGATATAAGACTGCACATAGGAACAGGTTTGGTCTTGATGCCCATTGCATAAGGAACCCTTTCAAATGCAAAGAGTTCAGTTTTATTTATGCTGGTTCAGTATTTGGTGTGGTTCTCATTAGAGAGCTAAGCTCAGTGTATTTAGGTTGGGTCAGGAGGACATGTACAATAATTGTTTAATGCTACATTTGGCAAGGTTTGTTTTATTACTTAAAAAAAATACAAACCTTGGCAGTTGTTAAAAAAAGCAGCTGGCACATAAGTTGTTTGACTTAACTATTACCTCATTCTCTTCCAAAATATTGCCAGAACTTCTTAAGGACAGCAAACAGATGGTCAAGATTTTTCAATGTTATAGATAATCCTCTTCCCAAACCAAATGATGGCATTTTGTATGTTTAACCAGAAGAGAACTTGAACAAAAATTAGACATTATTTACATATAGTCAATTTTTACAAAAATAACTAGATAACAATCCCAGAATTACTTGTAGCTGTATCCATGGTTAGTGCACTCAGCACTTGAAAGAATGGCCTGGTTTGGTTTTGGCCATGGGGATTGAAATGGCAGCACCATGTCCCACAGTGCTTGTCAAGCCAGGGAGCAGGAAGCCACATGGAAACAGAGAGAAGTTTGTACCAACAGCATTAAATCATTTTTTCACCAGCAAATTTGTTTGTGTAAAGCACTTCTGCAAAAAAAAGAAATCTTTTTGTTGAGTCGACACTTCCAAAGAAATTGTGTTTCATCAGGAAATCCCTGACTGCTCCAAATAGTGATTAACCAGCCAAAGCAGAAATCAGCAAACATTATTAAAAATACAATTTATAATTATTACAATCTCATAGCAAAGAAACGTCAACCAATCTTCGACTAATTATCACAAGAGAGACACTCTGTACACCCAGTATTAAGTTGAGGGGATTAATTCCAGACAAAAGTTAATCTAAGCTCTCTTGCCAATGCGCCATTAGTTTATGCTAGATAACAATTAGATTAATCATCCAAAGTTCTGACCTCAGGTTACGCTGTTCACTGCATGGATGTTGAGGATCTGTCTGTCTTTTCTTGCTTGTTTCATTTGTAGCAACTCTATCAAAAACTCTTTGATTGCCCAGAGATAATTTACTTTACATTTACTGTAACATTTACTTTACATTTACTGTCATCATTTTAACTTCAGTTTTCTAATTGATCATACCACGATATTTTAATGGGCTTTAAAGAATACCTATAATATATATATATAATTTGATATTATTACATATTAAAGGGAAAAGAAAAAGAAATTTAATTAGTAACATCAGGTTTTCCCAATTTACAGCACTTGTAAGCTGTAAAAGCTGCCTGGGACACAGCCTCTCCCAAGCAGTTTATGAAGCCTTGGAAACAATTTTAAATTTTTTTCCTTAATTTCTTTTTTTGGTGGAGGAGAATGAAAAAAACCAAAATATTATCTCCAGCACATGTTGAACTAAGTTTAAAACAAACTCTAATATTGTTATAAATTTTAAGATAAGTGAACAGGCATCAGGAGAAGGTATACATGAAACAAAGACTGGGTCTGCTATTTTATCTTCATGAGTGTTTGAAAGTTGATGACATTATATAAAAATAAAAAAGGCAACATTATTATAAACAAATGCAAAATGAGCTGCAAAATGAAATGGTGCAGGCTGCCAACTATTTAGTGCTTCTTGATACTCTGAAAGTATGAGAAATGCCTCCTGCTCCCTGCTGACTTATCTGCAGTGCATTTCTTAGCAGGACAGCCACCAATACAGCATGAAACTTTCAGCAGCATTATCCCTGCCCATAAAGTGTGGACAAACAGTGAGCAAGTGGAATGAAAACCACTCTTTTAAACACAATAAATTCTTCTGACAGCCCCAAAAATCTTCTTGCTGTAGATCATTCACCTGCACTGAAACTGAACATATCCTTGCACTAGGATAGGGACTAATGTCAGAATTTACATTCACCTCCTCATTTAACTTATGATTTCATGTGGTTGGCTTTTCTTGGCTTTTCTTTCACCTTTTTTCTTGTGCTTCATAATTTAATATAAAGCACTTTTTCTACCCATCAGTTGCTGTTCCTAAAGATGACTGTATGGAAGTCTTGTATGCAAAAGTGGGTTCAGTGTAAGTTTGTGTTCGCACTGTCTCCTGCCGTAGAAAATTGTATGTACCAAGGTTCATTTAGGTACCATCACAGCAGAATTCCCTTTAAAATTGCCTTAGTTGGGTAAGGTATCTCAGCTGGCCAGGAAAATGGGAGTGAGGACACAGAGATTTAGAAGACCCACACATTCACCTATTGGCTCCAGCTAAGCAGGGGCTCCTGTAACCTGGAAGCACCACCCTTCCTTCAGAAAAGAATCTCAATTATTCCACAAACTGCTGACTCACTGCATAGAGTTTAGTCTTCTAACAAGGTCAGTCTCACAGGTAGTGAGATTATACTGGTTTGTTGAGTTTTGGGGTGGGTTTTTTTGGTTGGTTGGTGTTCTTTTGTGGTTTTTGGTGGGTTTTTAATATATCCTGCATATACAGCAGAAGTCTATAGCAAAAACAAGAACATGGGCACCTGTGGATTACACACATATGCATCCCATTTCTAGAAATATCTCTCACAAATCAAGTAATCTTAGGCAGTTTTGACATTTTTATTGCCTAAATAAAATTTTTAAAGCTTGATCTGATCAGAAGTGCATTCAGGGAGGACATTTAAGGACACTGTCTATACTATTTTCATTAAGCTGTCAGCTTATTGTCATTTTTCTTGTGCTTTTTAGCTATTTCCTTCTTTTAAAAAGAAAGCTTAGCTTTATTCCGATCCGGTTAATTGTGGAAAATTGACAGCTGGAACATTTTTTTAAACAAAATATGGATTCAGGGCATTGGCAAAGTGCTGTCTCCGTTTCTGAACTTCAAGGCTTTGCAGCAGTGGAGAAGCAGCTAGGCAGGAAGCCAAGGAATTAGCCTCGGGCTGTACAGTGTCCTGCAAGAAAGGAGCTGTGCTGTAGGATACATAATCACCCCATCCGCTCTCCCAGTTCAGCCAGTCACCTCCGTATCCTCAGGCATGGCAGGCCTCCAGTAGCTGCCTGCAGATGTCCAAGAAGGTGTCAGGAGGGCTCAGCACACTTGATGGAAGTAGTGTTGTAAAAGGGAAAGATTACCACTCGTAGCAGACAGTTTACTCCCTGGACAGGTCTCAGCAGGATGGAAGATGTGTTTGAAGGACTGAAAATGCCCCACCGATACAGGTCACATAAGAAATAAGCTAAAAGCCAAATGAGTTCTCAGGTCAGCAATGAAAACAGCCTAAAATCTTTGTGACATCTTAACAAAAGAGATGCCAAGAGCTCAAACTGCAAGGTCAACAGCGTTGTGGCCACTTCAAACAATCAAGTTGGACCCCGGGAATGTAAAGAGACAGAAGAATGATGCTCATTGCTGTCTAAAGGTCAAAGCATTTACAGGATATTGTGTTCCAGAACCAAACTGGGTCTGTCTCTCAATGTATCCAATCACAAAAGGTATTGAGCAATTCCCTTGAGCTCATGTTCTAGGGTGTATTGAGAACTTAGCAAGGAAGTCCTCAATACACCCTAGAATATGAGCTCAAGTGAATTGCCTCTGCTTAGACATGTTCTCCCTCTGCCACAAGATGAATTGAAAGAATTTTTATATTTCCAGAGCAAACGCATCACCAGTTATCAATTATGCATTCACACTCAACTCTGTATGCAATAAGAAAAAACATCATTTTTAAAATAATCATTTTGAAATAGCAACGTTTTCCTAAATTCATTCAAAAAAGTAATGCCCTGCATATACACATACTGTGTCATTGAAATAGACAGGAAAAATCAGCATTGCTGGTGTTTAAATAAGACTTAACTTCTTTTGTTTTCACTCAGAGGATGAGTTTTCAATATGATTTCAGGAAGTACAGCTGATAAATTAAACAACTAGTATTATTTCCCTTCTCTTTAAGCCTTTCCAATTCCTCAAGTACCTACTGTGTGCTCTTTCCTGCTTTCATCTCCAAAAGCAAAATCTAGAAGATTCATTTTCATACACACTAAAATACTCTAGAGCTTGAGATTTTGAGCACAGTAGATGGTGTCTGGACAAAAATTAACATTGCAATTGAAGGCAAAGTGAAGTCAGTTACTGCATTCCCCTAAGAGAGGAGATAAGCAGCTGCATTAAGATAAGTTATAGTCTGTTCATACAAACCAAAGAAATTAAAGATTTTTACAGAAATCCTGCTTAAACATTTGGTTCCTTCAAATGAAGACTTCAGAGAGCGAGATTTTAGCTAGACAAGCAACTTTCTCAAAGGTAATTGCTTAGATCCCTTTTGAGTTATTATTCCTCCACAACCAAATACACAAATCAAAAACACTTCCACAAATAAACAGAAGCTATTACAGTAAGGCCTGGGCAAAATTTGTGCTAGAAGCTCACACTACTTTGATTTTCCTCATTTTAATTGTTGTAATCTACTTAAAAACCATCTGACTTCTTTTGAACTAGGGCTCAGATCACATAAAGAAATAGGATTCTATTGAAGACTCATTACAAAGCGAGCCATTTGTAAATCTTTAGAACAGCTTTTGAAATCTTGGCCAGGAACATTTGAAATGCAGCTGGTCTTCATCATTTGTGGTTTCATGAGGTCATTAGATTGAGAATTACACGTATTAACATGGTGTTTATTTATTTATTTCCAAAAAGATTGATAAGAGGCAAGGACAAGTTATATTAGTCTAAACAAACTTACCCGTGCACCCTTCTCTGGAAAACATTTGCATCCAGCACTGCAATCACGGCCCCCACATGGCCCACTGTAGGACTTCTTTCCACCCTAAAACAAAAAATTGAAAAAAAATTGAATTTCATAACCATTTGTTACATGGAGATCTTCTTTAATTAAAACACTTGATTTCAACACTTTTCATCTACATTGCCTTTGTTGTGTGAATTTGCTGGGAAGTAACTGGGCAAAACGTAATTACATTTTAACTTCTCCACAATTGGGTCCTTTTTGGAATCACCAAATAAACAGAAAAGGTTGGGTTAGAAATTCTTTGAGCACAAATGAACTTACACAAGTTGGTGCTCTTCTGCAAGGTGCAGAGTGCTTCCTAGGGCTCTCAAACCCATAAAATTAGATGCTTTGACTCAGTACACTACTAGGCTAGGATCATAATTAGTGAATGTAACTATTGGTGCCTCAGCCATCCTGCATAAAAAAAGTATCTTTACATCAATAGGAACTATCAAGAAAAACTTAAGTTTAGGGCCCTCACATGCTTCTAAAAACAAGAAGCATCCCTTAACCACAAGAACAAAAGCTACTGGATGAGAGAAAATGGGATTTTAAACTAAGAACACATGTGCAAGGAAGTGTGTAGGAAACCACCATGGATTTGGATTCAAACTGAAAATATATTCCAAATTTGCTGCACTGGCGTTAGTTGTCTCAGAATAATTACAATATTTATGTCAATCTCAAGCCCCTACATCACAAACTTAATTCCCAGTTAATAGAGTACATGACAGTTAACTACATTAATCTAGTTTAGAGAAATTGACCTTCCACACTAAACAGGTTTGAAGGACTGGGCTTCCCAAAGCCCTGCAATGCTCCTGACAATACTGGAAATATTGGAAGTGCTATTTTCCAGTACTGGAGAAAAGGTCTCCTTTAGCAATGTACTTTTGTCACACACTATGAACAGCCCTCTCTAAGGAAACTTTCACTGTCCAGCATGCTCAGGTACAGTCCATAGGCTTTGAAATTCTGAAGGGAATAAACATTAAGCCTCTCATATCAAGGTGATCAAAATAAATGCCAAAACAAGTTCAGACTAGAGCCAAACATTTCCTTACTAAAAGCATTCACAGGAAATATTTTTAAAGCCTTTAAAATTTTCTGACAGTGAGGAACGTGAAAAATGAAAGACAATTCAAGCAAGCCTCTAAACCTCTGAGCTTTGAATCAGCTTCTCACAAGAATGGAATTAATCTGACATCACTTGATCAGTGTTCTGCTGGAGGTAAATAAAAACCTCTGTACGTGCTGATGTTTACACTGTTTTGGTAAATTAAACACCTTTGGTTTTAGAATGAACAGATATTAACAAAAATAATCCAATCTCCCATACCTCCCTATCCAGAAAGGAGTGTTATCTCTTGCTGTAAAATAGTCATAACCACCTTCAGGCAATTCTAAGAGGCATCGAGTATAAAAAGAAATCCTATGAAACCACTTTGCAGACTGAAAGTATGTCCCTATCTTGTGTAAAAATTTGGTCACCAAGTACTTCTAGGTTTCTGTTTCACAGCATGTGGGGTCATTCTGCTCACTTGTGAATGAAGGCATTTGGAAAGGAAGCAAAGCAAAGGCAGTTGGCTCCAAACCAGGTGTACATACCCTGAGTATTTTATTTAGGGGAAGTAGCTGACATCAGACACTCCATGACTATTTAAATCACAAACAGCCATGTGCATAATATTTGTGAACACAACTCTAAAGGCTGCATATAAGATTCTAGACAACATTGTTCTCTGCTGAAATGGTTATACATTTTCCCATTCAAATATATGAATGCAAGGTCATTCAAACATTTTCAGATGGTAACCTGACCATGTAAACATGAGCCTGTCATACTTGTTCAGTGCATGTATTCAGAGAAGAGATTTTTTTTCCTACTGCTCTACATTTCAGATTGATGAATATGATCTTGAAAAAAAAAAATTTAAAAAATAACGGTATTAGCTATAGTGATAAGCTCCACCATTATAAAAGAAATCAATTAAACCATTTTCATTTCATTGCATGGAAGCAGACCAAGATCTTGAAAACAAAAAACCAAACTGTTACAGAAACACATACTCTGAGATTTGATATCAACTGAGTAACATACATCCTGATTTTAACTGAGTTATTTCAGGTTTACATAAGAATCACTACCATGATTTCAGTGTAGAAAAACCCACTCTATTTGAGAAGTATTGATACAAGTGAGAAACAAGTATTAAAAGACATTCAAAACCAAGAGTCACTGTAAGAACAATTTTCCTCTCGTGCTTCTGGTGTACCTCTATCAAGCATTCATGCACAGTTGATTCATGCAGAAGCAGTGGCATTCGAATCTTTCCATTGACTTCAGCTTGCTCTGGACTCGAGCCAAAGAGAGTAAAGAGACCTGACAGCTGTGATGCCACAAGAGATGTCCCAAAATGTTCATTCCAGCTCCTCTAGAGCAACATATGAGACAACAGAATAAATGTACCTGACCTGGAAGGACCTGCCTGCAAATCCAAAAATTGTAGGCAGGAGTCAACCATCAAAGGACTTTAGTGGGAGATCTTCAGGAAGCAGAGCTCAGATGCAAGAGCATCTTGGGCTCAATTTTGCATCAAAACTTCTGATCTGTTTCAAAGGATCAACTGCAGAAGACTTTAAAATTTTGTCTGAAGACACTGACTTCAGTCAGATAGGAAAACTAAGCCAGAGGCACAGGCTGAGAGCACGTTATGGAAAAGGACTGCAGAAAGGTTAAAAAGATCATCTTTATCATGAGGAGGCTAAAATAGCAGTGGTGGAAATGGGCAAATAAATTGGAAAATTTTAGTAAATAATGGATTCTAAGGAATGGTAGCACACAAAATTGGAGTGTGTAAAGTACGCTGAAAAAAGACCATACTCATGATAAAAGAGGAAAAAAGGATGATGACAAAAAAAAAGTTGATGATAAAACAGAAAGTGAAAAAGAGATATGACAGGAATGACGGGTTTTTTCCCCCAACACTTGTCTCCAGTAACTTCCCAACTCAACTCAAGGACTGCTCCATTACAGCAGTACAAAATCATAACAAGAAACTTCATAATCAAAAGCTAGAAAGGAAGTATAATGAAAACTTCTGGAACCTTCAAATAAACAATTTTCATATAATTGAGAATCTTACTACCTGCTGATGACTAATAAGGAAATAATGTTCACAGTACCAGACAGTCAGATACCCTTGCAAAATTTCACTGCAAAAAAAATTAGTGAAACCTAATATCTCTGTTCACTTCATGAGCTGCTGTGATAACCTCACTCATTTGATAGTTCACAGCTTTTAGTTAAATTCATGAATGAATGAATGAAAACTTGGGTGGTGACATAATGGCCCTTTGCATTCATCAGGAAGGCAAATGCCAGAAAAGTGAACAAATTTTATTAAATAGTGTTCTCAATACCCTACAGCTGCTCAGCAGCATTTTACATGGCCATCAGCAACTGAGAAGGTATGGAAACAGATCTCTGGCAAAAATATATAAACCAGCAACAGGGGTGACTGTCAGGGACAGAACATTGCCTGGTCCTCTACTGACTGGTCAGAGGAAAGGACAATCTGGCATAAAAGCAAGTGTGTGTAAGTTTCCATAAAACTTACATGTTTTTGGAAAACACTCCTGTAGGAAGAGATTATTGCTGCTGGAGCTTGTCATTAATAATGGAATTCATACACAGATGGGCTGGGCATCTCCATTTCACACAAAAACAACACCTGTATCTCAAATTAATGGTTACAATGCAGTATTTGTTTCTTCAGATTATTAATATATTTACCTCAGATTAAATTTCCAAAATCAATGGCACACGTCAGCTGCAGACAGGGTGGAATCTGCCAAGAACCACTCTCATGAGCAGCAAAAGTTAGCAAAGTATTATAGCCCACAGGTATAAAATTTACCCATCTTTTCCAGCTCACTTACAATATCTACAGCAAGGTCACTCCTTCCTTTTGGGGTGGGACAGATAAACAACTCAGCAAGTCATTTGCTCTCACCTAAGCCTTCGTTCTATTTTTTAAATAGCCAATCTTCATCACACATCACAGAAGGGCCAAAAAGCCCAAACAGCTGAAAGTGTAAATAATTATAGAGTATCTAAATAAAAACATATGCAGTCATCTCCTGGAACTGTGAGAACACTACCTGTTATATTACCAACATGATTAACTCTTTAACCTTTCTCTCTGTAGACATTCTACTCCCTTGCACTTTTTGCTCCTGCAAATAAGAGCTGGCTTGCATGTGGGTGCATCCTCACTAATTTCCCTGGAGGTTTTGTCATTGACTGAAGCAAGAACAGAATAAAGCCACTGCAAATAGCACAGTGAGGCATCCCACTGTGTTTTAAGTCCTCTAGGAAAGATTTACTACATCAGCTCTGGAAAGTACCATGCACATAGCGTGTTCTTGCTTAATTAAATCACAAAAGAAACCAGGGAGGCACTTCGTGCTCCACCCACAAAATACTTCAAAGAGTAGAATCGAAGAGAAATTGCTCTCCTTCAGGGGAAGAAGATGTCTGCTACTACGTTTGAGTTGCTCCTTGCACAATGGGTCCTTGTTGTTAACTAATGTTTGGGCACTATAGTAGTAAGCATAATTAAGAAAAAAATGTGGGTTTTTAAAAGGAAACATCTTTGGAGCTGTTCCTTTATGCTATTTCTAGTGTACTATTTCTATCTTCAGGGAGTGGGACTTACCAAGTCACAACATGTCCCAGGAGCATGCAGCTCTCTACTCTTGGCTGTTAACAACTTTGCACTCTTGATTGATCATTTATCCTTTATGAGAAATGTAGAATACCACCAGGATATCAGAACCCTTTACAAACATCTTGTACTAGCACAAATGTCAGTGATAAATCAGTTCCTCTATGTTAAAATGAAAAATAATGAATTATGTATATACTACATCCTTAAAATTGTATGTACATCTGTGTGCACCTTCAACAAAGCCAACAAATTAAAAGCAATAAGAGTAGAATTCAGACATGTTGTTTGTCTGTAGCCCTACAACTCTGCAAAAGAAAAGTTGCATAAAAGGCCCATCCAAGCAGCAAATGCAGTCTAAATGCCCTTTGAAGTCCAAAGGCTTCCCATTTAGTCCCTAACAGAGGATAAATCAGTTGGCAATTAAGAATTTTCCAACACTATAAAAATATCAGAATTACAAAGAGTAAGCAAGAGGTGGAAAATCATAAAAGTAAATTATGTTAAAAAGCCAGGAGTATTCGAGATTCTATATCATCATGCAAGCAGGCTTACATAATTAACATAGATTTACTAAAGTAATTTCCTTTTCTAGCTATAGCTGTAGAGAGTGAAGTGACTTTGATGAGCCCTCCTATCATACTGATGAAAATAACCATATGTTTCTAAACACAGCTTATCTATAAACACATTTATCTTAACATTCTCTACAAACACAGAGGTGGTCCTGCAAAGTATTTTTCAAACAAACTATCTCTGGCAAGAGACAGGGAGGGCAAAAATTTTATCTACTGGAAATACTACATTTCATACATTTTTGTCATTCCATAAGGAACAAAGGTTAGGAAAAAAGAAAACCTGAGAAATTAGTCTTTTCAGGATAAAATAAAATGGATGGGTTTGACATAGGAGAGAGAGATCTGGGCACACTTTTCATGTTCTGCAGCAAGGCCCAGGAGCTTGGGTTTCAGCAGGGAACCCAAAAGCCTGCAGGCTCTGACTGCTGACAGGGGAAAAAAAAAGCAGGCAGAGACCAGGCAGGTTTCCTACAGAAAAAACTTATTTCCCAGCATTCATCTACACCAACAGATTCTTTGGGGCTTTTCAGGTTTTACCCCCAGCAGTATTGCCAATGAAAGTCGCTTTTTCAAACCCATAGGAGCAAATAAAACATCTGTCCATCAGTTGGAAGTGAACAAAGCAAGTAACATCCCAAAATGCAGATACAAATGGTAGGGGTGAAGGGGTGCAAGGAAAGGACAGAACAGCTTCACATCAGGCAGAGAAGAATAACAAGGGGTTGGAAGACACAAGGCTGGGAATTCAAGACTTTTAGATAATGGAAATAAAACCCTTTCCAAATTCTGTCCCACCCGTGTAAACAGCTACAGCCAAGTCTGCTTGCTCCCCATTCCCCAGCTGACAATGTCTGGGTTGCTTTGAGAGATGCAGGTCCTGCACATTCTCAGGAATCTCACTCCCACCTCACATTCACACAACAGCTCCGACAGGAGCTCATCCCAGGCCCTGGAAATTCAAAGAGTGGACCAAGAAAAATTCACAAAGAAGCAATGAAAGTGTGCTTTTCTGCACTTCTTCTGCTCTGCAGAGCAGCAATGGCACAGCCCCTGGAAGAGGTTCCTGGATCTATCTTTGAACCTGCTTGGACACATGCAGAACAAACACAGCACCACAGTCCAATTTTAGATGATCACTCAGGACTCTGACGGTTCTGGTTTATCTGATGAATCCAAGTCATAAAATCAACCTGCGACTTTATTGCCACAGAATAATCCCACTTCCATCACACTTAGATACAGCACATAACGTGCACAACAGGATGTTATTACAGCTCTTGGTTCAGATAGATTTTCTGGGCTGCCCTTCTCACTTCACTGAGTCTTTCAAGCAACCTTGTCCTTTCATGGTAAAAAAGCCCCTTGTAGTGATTCAGCCAGCCAAGCCCTTCCCTGCAGGGCACAGCTGCCGTGGGTAAGGATTCCCCTGCAGGCAGCCCAGCAAGCACACTGCACACTCACTACAGAGCACAGTGCACACTCACTGCAGAGCACATTGCACACTCACT
>VWYN01028179.1:141357-162141 GCA_013400075.1 Hippolais icterina
TGCACACTCACTGCAGAGCTCAGTGCACACTCACTGCAGAGCACACTGCACATTCACTACAGAGCTCACTGCACACTCACTGCAGAGCTCAGTGCACACTCACTGCAGAGCACACTGCACACTCACTACAGAGCTCACTGCACACTCACTGCAGAGCTCAGTGCACACTCACTGCAGAGCACATTGCACACTCACTACAGAGCTCACTGCACACTCACTGCAGAGCACAGTGCACACACTACAGAGCTCACTACAGAGCACAGTGAACACTCACTACAGAGCACAGTGCACACACTGTAGAGCACACTGCACACTACACAGCACACTGCACTCATACAGATCACACTGCACACTACACAGCACATTGCATACTCACTACAGATCACACTGCACACTACACAGCACATTGCACACACACTGCAGATCACACTGCACACACTGCAGAGCACACTGCACACTCACTACAGAGCACATTGCACACTCACTACACGGTTAAGCCATGTGTAAATTAGACAGCCACTCGAGAAACCAAAAAAGGCTGTGCTCTAAACGCTTCAGAAGACCCTGGCATATCGTGATAACTTCTCTTCCTAGTGGCACTGATAAAGGAGAAGCGAGAAAATATAAACTGAGGTAAACGACTATAAAATGTCAAAGGAAATTCAAGTAGTTCCATTGTGTAGCCATGTATTTAATTTACTGTTAGGCCTATTTAATTTCAAGTAACACTTCTGAGCAGAGCGGATGTCTATTCATCAACTGTGGATCTGGCAAACTTTTGCCAAGACAAAATGTACAATCTCTATTACGGATAATCTTACCTGTCTGGAGTGGGAAAAGACAAAAAGCCTTTATAACATTTATCTAGATTAAACAGATCAGAGGAGGTATAGCTTGATGCAGTATTTTGACAGGGTAAGAGCATGTTTGCTGAGAAATAGGTACTGATTAAATCTGAGACAAAGTGTGCCGCAAACATTTCTCCCAGGAAACCAAAAAAGGAAAAAACACAGAACTGGCACAATAAATGGATAATTTTATTTACAAATATCTTATTTTATTTTTTAAGTGTGTTTCTAGGCTACGTAGAGTATGAACTTTAGAATGATATATTAGAAAACACAGAACCAAATGTCTCAGCTAGTACTGGATAAGGGAAGGAAAAACTGAGACAAAAGGAAACTATTCTTAGCAACAGCTAAAAAAACTGAAATATGTCTTTGGAGACATCATTATCACAATTTCTCAAGCTGAAAATAATTCAAACATTAATTTAATCTTTTAATTTCCTTTTTTTCCTCCATGTAAGTAAAACTTTTTTTAGATTTTTCGTTTCAGATATTATTTTATATGTTGGGGGGTACAGAAAACAAGGCTTTTGTTTTCAGACTGTTTTACAGGTAAGAAAAGGCATACAGTGAGCATATGCAACATCAACCTTAGATGTCCAGTTTGTCACAGAAACTGACATGAAATTTGAAGAAATATTTTTTTCAGTCTTTATTAAACCATGCAAAGGAAAATCTGTCATCAGAAAGGCTAAAACTATCTACAAAATCAGACTGCAGTCTGATGCAATTTAGTACAGAAATGCCTACTTAATATAATCTTCAGAACTCTTTTATGCCAAAGGCATAGATCTTTATCAATAGGTGTGTGTGTGCCCTTGCAAGCAACTGTTTAAATGGTGACTTGTTAAAATTATTAACCCTCTAATTCCCTTTTACCACTGTCCGAACTAAAGCCATACTGCCTAGAGTTCCCACTTGGGAGATGAAAAAAAGCAACTCAGGAAGTAAAAGTAGCTAAAATGAAGTGTAAACCAATTAACATTAAAAAATGGACAAGGCTAAACAGTTATTTAATTCTGGAAGTCCAAGCAAGTAGGCTTACAGGAGTTAGTTTGTAAAATAATAAAGTCATCCTGTAAGAGTACATTCATTCTGCTTAAGGCATTACCTTGCTCTGTCTGCCCTGAAACCCACTAGAGATAATAATGGACAGATGTCACCTAAACAGAGAAACCAATACAGTGGAGATAAAAATCACAAAATTTTTCTGAAAGCAATATCTTATGACCTGTTAGTATAAATCCTCTCAAGCAGTCTCTCAGGACTGATTCCACTGTTGTGCAGTTAGAATTGCTCAGACATGAGGACTCAGGGTAAGGCTCTTCATTTAAGAACCAGCTGCCACCATAATCAAAGTAAGTTTTATTAAAAAAAAAAGGAATTACTACTCAGAGTGGACACAGTTGAAACCATACCATCAAATAACTCATTTGAAGCTTTCAAAATGTCCTAAATTGTGCTTTGGGTTCATTCATTTCTTAGCTGTCAGGCGTAGTGTGATAAGGGATGACCTACACTACACATACAGCACCTACCCAGGAGATTAAAAACTGCTGTGCATGCAATGTAGAAAACCCACTACTAGAAAATTCTTTGTAATTTAATACCCAACCTTGAACACTATCACTCAGAACAGCAAACCCAACAATTCATGAAACGAAGATTAGTGCTAAAATTTACGGTCTCATTGAGCAACATGCTAGCTATGCACAGCTGTCCCTCCTGAGAAAAAAACACCCACGCTATTTCAAACAACTTTTTTCAAGGACTTTGCCAACTTAAGCAGTTTCTTTTTATTTTGTTGGCCACATGCATAATAATAACATGACAAATATAAGGAAAAAGTCTAATGGAAGAACAAAAAATTCTTCTCTATACCAGGTACTAATTTCTCCTACGTGTTTTTGTACAGCCTGTCTTATTGTACTTTCACTTGCATGCTATTTAGTTCAAATTGTACTGTATTAAGAAAAGACTACTCCATTTTTTCCTTAATTGGTAAACTGGATTCTAACTTTTACACTGACTTCTGTTGAAAAACACCATGGTTTGTGACACGAAACAACAGATGTTCTTAAAATAACAGACTCAGATATTTCCAACTGCTATCACTCACAAGGAAATGCCAGGCAGAGAAAGGAACTGTTCTTATTGGCACTGGGCCCACCAGGGACCTGCCCTACAAAGTGCTGAGCACCCTGAGATTCAGTGAGATGAGAGCACACTCAGCAAATCAAGGACTCTCAAAAGCAACAGAAAATATGTCTAACACAGTACTGATGGAAAATCACTGTTCTGCCAAGTGCCAAATGCACCTGCATCATCCATCCCAACAGGCCAAGCCCTGAACTGGAACTGGGCAGCACTGCCAGACTTGAGCAGACTCGTTTGCAATGATGCTCTTTGCCCAGCACGATGGTTTAATGGGTTTGTGCTGGTACCTCGTCCTCAAACCCTGCCACCCCATCTCTAAATTCTATCTCTTCCCAGTTGATCGGGAATGTGGAACAATGACTTGTGAGTGCAATCTCAGGGGTCAGTCTGAACCCAAGCAAAGTGCCTGTGAACCCTGGCTCAAAGCAGCCCAGCCTGTCCTAAGCCAGAATGAAGCTCCCAGCCTAAATCAGGTGCATTTTTGCCAGTACTACTTCTGTGATCTACTCTGTACTGCTGAGGTCACATCTAGAGTGCTACGTCAGTTCTGGGCTCCACAGATAAAGACAAGGATCTCTTGGAGAAGGTCCAGCAGAGGGCTGTGAAGAGGTGATGAGGAACTGCAGAATGTCTAATGGAAGGAAAGGCTGAGGGAGCTGGGCCTGCTCAGGCTGGAAACAAAACAACAAATGTGCTGAGGGTGGGTGTCAGGAGGACAGGACCAGACTCTTTTCAGGGGTGCCCAGTGCAGGACGGCAGGCACAAACTGAAACACAAAATCTGGTGAATCAAACAGGTTCTTCACTGGCCTTTAGTCCAACCAAGTCCACTCACAAATCACCTGTGTTAATTTGCAGAAAAAAATCTGTGGAGATTACCAGCAAATATAATTCAGGAAGAAAGCCACGCTGGTTCCATGGTAACATGAAAGTCAATGAGCCCACCTTGAAACCTGGAAACAATGAGGCCTTTCAGGCCGGGGAGCAGAGGGGAGGGACCGTGTCTTATTGAGATGTTGGGTCCTTTCAGATTGTTTGCCAGTGAGATTTTTTTTCTTAAGGAGAAAAGGCACACTGTAAATTTGCCCTGCACGAGTTCATTTGATTTTGGAGCCTGTTACCAAGACTGTTGAATTCCCCTTGACCAACCCTGCCCCAAAAAGCAGCAGCACAGATCACAATGAGAGCCAACCTCCTTGCTGCCCTGCTGCTTTGTTCAGGAATACACAGTTGCAACATGACACACTGAAGAATTCTAATCCTACAACCATCAGGAGGAAAAAAGAAAGAAAAAAAAAAGGAATGGCCTACAGAATAATATTACATCTTAAAAAAGAAAATTGGAGAGAATTTTAGAAAAAATCAGCAAATTTAGCACAAAAAAAGAAAACCTATCCATCTGAACTGATAGAAAACTTACAGACCCACTCTGAATTTCCCAAACCACCTCTGCCCTAGCATCAGAACAGGCTTAGTAATATTTATGTGCACTGCAATTTAAGAGAATATTTCAAGACTCCCATTGCATGGCCCCTTGAAGGGTTAAACTAGGGAGCAACACAGAGTTTGGATCAGGACAAGGGATAACTTTTAGTGTTTCATGTTCCCCAGAATTTCTGAAAATGCAGGGGTGGAAAGAATTTATACTTTGAACTACCTAGTAAGACTGAGTTATTTAGGTAACTTCAGATTAAATAATTTGCTTTTTAGAAGATGATTTTACTCATCAGCTCTCAACAGATGTAACTCCCAGAGCTGCAAGATTACAACAGCCATGTACCTACAGAATAACCTGGCCATTACCTTGTGGGTTATAATTACAGACCACATCTACCTCCCCTACATATTAAGCAGACCAGGTGTGTTCTGCCAATGAACACACTTTAGTTAAACTCCCCTGCTGCTTTTTTACTTCAGCTACAGAAGGCTCAGGAGACAGTAAATGCAGAGGTATTTCAGTGACTGGAAAGTTGGTATCATCTAAAAAAAAACCCAAAACAAAACAAACAAACAAACAAACAAACCCCCAAAAAACCCCCTAAATGTACCTTGAACTATTCTTTCCACCTTTTCCAACCAGACTATATCCAAATGAACTGCTATAATTCTTCCTTCCTCTATCAGAAATTTAAGTGACAAAGGTCAGTGAAAATTTCGAAAGGATGTAACAGATTTTAGAAGAACAGTCAGAACAGTGTTTAAACAGCTATGAAACTTTTCTTGAATAAAAGGGCACATACACTTGGGACTGATTCAGCCTGACAATAGAAATGGGTGCTGCATTACTCCTTAAACACACAGGGACAAGGGACAAAACACATCTGCTGTGACAACATTCAGAGCATTATCACTGACACAATTCTAGCTGACTTAGCTCCTTCACTCTGCTCAGTCAATAAAAGTTTGAGAACATTTTTGGTACCTGAATAGGCCAGTCAGAGGTCGATTTGGCAAGTTTTACTCATACAATCATCCTTAGTTCCACATTAATTCCTCTGGACTGCAGGCTGCTGTCCCAAATCTCATTTCCACTCTCACAGATTGCTCTCCCTGTCTTGTGGCTCCCCATTCCCACCTCTTCAGAGGCAGCAAAGTGTGAGTCTGTGGTAAGGGAGGGTCAGGAGAGCAGCACAGAGCACTTTTCTGTCGGAACAATCAACTGATCCGCCTCACCACCCAATCAATGCATGCAGCAAAAGGGAGGCAGGAAACCGCAATCAAGACACAGGGTAGCTCACACTTAGATCGGATTAAGTGCAATGTAAGACTGCACTTCACAGAAGATAAGGGATACAGGGTTTGAATTTAAGTATTCAGTTGTATTTACTTCTCTCACTTTGATGGGCTCAGGTCCTCATGGGATTAGTCTTTTTCTTTGCTGGGTGCACGGCCATGAGGGGCAAAGAATCTGACCTCACTAAAGATTTGGAAGTACTTGTGAATCCTGCATTCAGAGAGGTCAGTGGAAACTTCTGACGGACTCCAACAGAGGCGAGATTGAGCTTGTTATCAAAATGTCCTTCTCAAGCTAATTCAAATGCCAGTTTTGAGTACTGGCTGTGTCTCAAGGGAGCTATTTTGTACTGCACGCCCAACCCTAAGTTGATATTCAGACAAAGTACCTTGTGCATGCATCAGAAATTGTAGTTTATTTATATATAAAACTATAGACATAAAACTAACAAAACATTTTCCATGCAGCCCACATTTCAAAGCTATGTACAGGAACCAGTCATGAATGTCATTTTGAGAGGACCTTTGTGTTTAACCAGCACCAAGAGAGGATCTATGGATTTCAAAGATAGAACTCCACAATCTATAATAGAACTCCACAGTCTATTATAGGAAAGAAATAGTTTACATACTCAGCTCTATGCTTCCTTTTTACCTCTTATTAGTGACCACAGAACAAAAATAATTTGCCATCTCTTGCACTTGTTCCACTGCTGCTCCCTGACATTGGGAATGTCCTCACAGTCATCTCCTGCCAAAGCACAGGAAAGATCCACAGCTACTCAGCTCTCAGTATTGGGAGGTTTAGACCCTACTCATGGTTACTCTCTTCCATACTGTGAGAGATTTCACATTTCATTTCAATCCATACCAAAAGCCATGCAGGGAAGGGAGCCGTGGGTGCACCTGACACACGAGATGACTGCACAAACATGCCAAGGAAGGAGCTCCAGGGCAGCAATTGCACTCCAGTCTAGTGTTATCACAAAAGTGAATTATGGTGTGGAGGGACGGCTGATGCTGTTACAAGACTGGAACAACAGGACTGCTTATGCTGCTCTTTCCTGCACAGAATTTTAATATAAAGACTACATATGGTAGAGGAGCATATTTCCCAGCAATGCATTAGCTACTAGGCTATCAGAGTCACCATTATAAGATAGTAAATAATTATATTGAGATTGATAAACTTCCTTGCCTCAGCTGTTGGAAGCTAAGCCAAGACTAAACACATTTGTACAGCACTAGTAAACTTTCACCATTTGAATAGCTTTCCTGTTATTGTCAAACCTATAAGCAAATAATCCTTCTGACTGACCATATGGCAGAAGGGCAGCAGCCCAGAGAGGCAGCAGTAGGAGAGAAAAATTCCACATGTCAGTACAGTTTTATAGGGGCCTCTCATAAAGCAAGGAACAGCCAGTCCTTGTAATGAAACTTCCAAAAATGTCATTTTAAGAACAAAGTGCTCTGGCCTATAGTCCTGCTTAACACCCTCTTTTTATAAGCAGATGTTTAAAGGTCACATTATATCCTTTTATAAACTAAATTACAATAGTAATGTTCCTTCATTTCGCAACTACATTTGCAAAGCCAATGTTTTAGCACTCTACTGAATCTTAACCTGCTTGTGGATCTGGGATCTTTTAGATCCGAGTTGCAGTCTGTAAGACTTAAGCTTGCTGGATATAGGACATTTAAACAAACTGGACAAACACAAGTTCATAAAACCTAAAAGTGTACCCATAAGTACTGAAGGAGCCAGCTGATGCTGCTTGGCTACTCTTGATTATCTCTGAAAAGTCACGGTGAGCAGATGTTCCTAAGGTCTGGAAGAAAGCAAATCTCACTCCAAGAAAGGCATGAAGGAGGTTCTGGGGAACTACAAGGCACTCGGCCTCCCTCAGTTCCAGGGAAGTCAATAGAGCAAATTCTTCTGAAAACCTATTCCAAACACATGAAGGGCAAGAACATCATCAGATACAGTCAGCATAGATTTGTAAAGGGAAAATGATGCCTAATTATCCTGATGGCCTTTTAGGATGAGATATCAGGCTTGATGGATGAGAGGAGAGGAGCTGTTGTTTACCCTGACCTTAGTGAGGTGCTCAACAGTGTCTCAAGATCCTCTTAGAGAAACTAATAAAGCACAGGTTAGACAAGTGGACAGTGAGATGCATTGGAAACTGGCTCAACTGCCAGGTTCAGCTGACACTTTAAAAATAAACTGAATGAAGTTTTACTCTTCATTTGTATGACAACATGTAAATGAAGTCGCCATGATTGAAGAAGCTCAGTGTCCTAAAGAATGAAGCTCTTTATTTCAATGGTTACAACTTTAAGAGGACCTGCCTGATCCAGTCCAGCTCCAGCTGGGATAAAGGGACACAGAATATGTGACAGCCAACTTTGGTGTCTTTCTTTATGACCTAGCCTGATACTTCAGGGCGTTGTCATCTGAAGGCTAGCAAATAATTTGCTGAAGCATCACCAGAAATACACCTCTTCATGGTCTTTCAATTATGCTTTAGCGTTTCATCTTGCAGAAGATAAGTTTTAGCACTGTCCAAATCCTTAGACTGCATTAAAAGCTCTACCTACTGCACAAATATTTTAGGTAAGTAATTTACCTGGCTGGATTCTTTTCCTCTCCTCTGCAAATGCTGTTTCTGATGGTTGCTTTTAGAATGGCTACAGAAATGATAACGCAGAAATCAGAGGCTGTCAGTGTGAAATCAACATGCAAGTGCAGCATAAGACGTAAGGACAACATCAGTGTCAAGCACAGTTAAATGTTTAAAACTTGGTTTCCTGGCAAAATGTTTTTTCATACACAGCATCTGCTAATACTTAGAGCTTAAATTATGCTGGAAATACTATATACTTCATCAGTGTTAGCCAGCAGCTTTTCATCACCTTTATCACTATTCCCATTGACAGCTGCAGAGTGAAATACAGAGGGACATTAGCAAAATTGCTAATGGTCACACAATGCTCCCACAACCAAAACTCTGATTTTTTTTAATTCCAGCTTGGCACTTCTACCATGACACAAGGTTGTTTCTCTTACAGTAGACCATCTTCAAAGACTTCTTTTATGTCAGCAATGTGAAGCAAAATAGTGCTTTCAGAAAACAGGAACTGATGAGATGTAAACAATGACGAGAACACATCTGAGAACAAATCTAAAGAGACCACACTACAGAAATTTACATTCATTCAGGGATTAAGGTTATTCACTTTCCTCCCACCCACATTTTGATTAGGCCAATTCTGCCTTCATTTGAACATATATATTTTCTGTCTATAAACAAATATATGGTGTCATTGTTAGAGCAAAGTAAACAGAATTCTGTCAGGGATATCTGTTAGAATTGCTCTTTGTTTCTTCAGTTTGGAATTTGAACAGCATGTTTAAAGAAGACTGCTCCAGGAGAGTTTTACAAACACTGACATTTTAAACAGTGAAGACTGTTTACCTGAAGATCCCAGGGCCTCTTAAATCATAAAATCTCCCCTCTCAGCTCAATGGACTGTGGGAACAACTGGATGTTCTGTGACTTCTACCCACCTTGAATGCAGCAGAAGAAATCAAGCAGTTGAAGGTGGAAGCACAAGAATATAGTGAAATGCTCAGGTATCTTTGACCATGATTGAAAGATTGCATACCAGCAGTTGAAATGTGCTGATTCTAGATCTTTTTAACACAAAAAAAACCCACCTTGAATTTTTAAAAATACAGTTCCTTTGAACTGAAGATAATATCTCTTGTAATCACACTCATAAACATTGCTAGCCTAGGTAATATACACAGGATCCCACTTCCCTGATACTCTTGAAGAATTCTTGGTCCTTTGAACATTCCTCTGAACATTCTTCTTTACACATGAAATAAAATACAGGGAGCAAAATTTGTCAATAACAACAACACAAGTATCAACGCCTGTCATAAATCAATGTATTTAGAGCTACTCACCACATACACATTTAACTTCGATTTCACTAGGAGAGCGCTACAATCTTACTGGCCAAACACTTGCACACAATCTCGTCTGAATATTGTCTGTTCCTCCCAACATTGAGGTCATTCTTAGAAACTACTTTTTCAAAAACTCAAGAGAGTCAGGGTGACACAGTTCAGCTGGCCTCCTTATTTCTGTCTCTGACAGCATGAAGTCTTGGATCCAAGTTCACAACTGATGCCAAGCAGGGACTTTGAAGTCAACACAACCAAGAACACATGTGGCTCATTTTCCTAATTCAGCCTCGTGTTTGTTTTGAGTTGTTTGACACTCACACGTTCAGAACAGAACACAGAAAATTATTTAGTGTATCCTCACATATCTTGGCATTGTATCTTGCAGTACCGACATTGGCCAGCATAAAGCAAATAAGAATGGTCACCTTTTTTTGTACAGGACCACAGTTCTACTCATTACAAAACATGTCACCATGATGTAATGGGTCACTTAAATCTACACAAGGCCAAACAATCTCTCAGTATTATTTATCTGAGTTGCTATACATAAGCCCCTTTAAATTTAGTAACTACAGCAGAGACAAATTTATCTCTTAACGGATCTAAATAACATAGTGAATGTATGAGTGTGGCATTAGTACAGATCAGCAAAACACTAAAATAGACTCAGAGAGAGCCACCTCACAGCTTGAGCACTGTGAACCACCCCTCCCTGCTTCTGTGCTCAGTACAAACTGTCAGGATGGTACATACAGAACAAGCCAGAGCCAGAACACAAAGAACGTTCAATTTTTCACATAATAATATCTAAAATGTTAAAACATGTACTCACTTCTCATGTGGCTTAAACCAGAATTTTGACTAGAGGAGGTACATCTCTTTAGTCATTCTGTACAACCTTGACCATCAACCTATGGCTCATATATGTTGAACTGCATTCACAAGCTCTAATTGAATATAAAACTATCAGCTTCAATTATTTTGTATTCAGAGGTATTTTTCAAAAGGTGCAGTTCCTATTTTTCACATCCCTCTTGAAAGGTCAGAATGAAAAGGAAAGAAATCATTCATACTTAAAAGGAAAAATAAATTGCACCTAGTTTGGAAAAAGAAACATGTAGGTCTTGATCTTGTCAGATTCCCTGGAGTGCAAATGTAGCCTACATTGTCTAAGGCATTTTCATGTGAGATTAGACATACAAAAGCTGTGTAAATAACTGTACTTTGACAGCAACAGTACTATCTGCTTAATGGACCTATTAAAAATATAAGTTTTTCAAATCATCCCCTGCTTTTAGTACTTTTATTCCAAAAATAAAAGCAGAAGTACCCACCTAAATTTTAAGAAGAAAAAAAAATTGTTCAGGACTAAAAAGAGCTCAATATTGGCAATAATATTTTGATAACATCCAAGTGTCAAGGTTTTAACATATGCTGGCCTGACCTGAATGTGAATCCTGATTTTCTCATTGGATTTTTCCCTTGTTCAGGAAGAACTCTTGCTGCTGGGAGGAGATGGACAAGACTTCTGACCCCTGCTCCTGCACTTGCTTAAAAGAGAGGGCAAAGGTCACACAGAAGGAAAAAGGTTTTAAACTTTCAGTGTAAGGGCAGATGTAGGCTGGAATTTAGCTGGAGGGAGGGAAAAGAGATGGGAAAGAAAAAAAAATTCAATCTGCTCATAGCTCTTCTACAAATGCTCAGTTATATGAAACTCATTTGCAAGGCTTTAAGGATTAAAGTTCTTGCTGAAATACTGTACTGGCACTTGCAGTAAAAATAAATAAAATAGCTTTTCCATTCCCATAAACAGCTATTGCACCTCTCTAGTTAGCCTAACTCTCAAGTTCATCCACCCCACTCTCAGCTGCCAAAAGTACTGTACAGTTTTCACTGCATTCCCCAGGACACAGACTTTCTTTCTTCATATCTTCAGTCAAGCTCATCTTTTATCATTCTTCCTTTAGGATAAGTAGGTATATCTCCCTAAGAGATACGACTCTGCTTCTTCCCGTTTTACCCTATACTGCTACAAACTTTGCTGCTCTAGTTTGCAACTATTGCTGAACTTCAATAGTTCTTTAAAAAAAGGAACAGAAGATGCCCAGTAGTTAGAGATGCAGGATCAGAAAACATTTCCTAGGGTTTGTCAAAAGAGGAGCACAGGACTGAAAGGTCCCTCTTTCTACTTGTGGTGTGAGTTTACATGAACCCTTCACTGCCCTCACAGTGTGCAGGAGCTGGAGTTCAATATCCTGCCATGCAGCAGGTGGTGGGATGTCTCTTCACAGACTCCTTACTGACCCACAATATCAGGAGCTTTTTTCTAGTCCCACTCACCACTAAAGAGGAGAGAGACAACAAACTGCTTTTGGCAATCCTCCAAGCTCCATTAACAAAGATGCACAGCATATGGAATTTAAGCTGGCCCTTCAAAATAGTGGTCAAAAAGCAAGTTCCTTCTTATTCACCTGGAAGATATGTGCTAAGTTTCTGTATTTATAAGTAATTGTGGTGGCTTGAAACATGAACCAGCTGTTTGGAGGCTCAGTGAGGGGACTGTGGTTGCTGTTCATTTTGAACACTAGCTTGTGTCCAAAATTTCAAGGGCTGCAAGGCTTAAATTTCTGGCCACATGACATATGAGAAAGAAAGTTCAGAAGAAAAGATCTGGTTTTCTTTATAAAAAATGGTAGTTGATCATAACCAGCACAACATTAACAAATGTAACACAACAAAATTATTTCATATGTCTGAAATGTGCCTGGTTATGTATTTTACATATATCTAGACAGCTAAAGAAATACAGAAAGCAAAAACAATGCTGTATGGTTCTTTCTCTCAAATTACTGTAATAAAGAAATACTATATATTTTCCCATTCACAAGCAGCATTGGTTTATCCTCCTGCTGGCATGAAATGTAATATAAACACTATTGAACCTCAGAGGTCAGGGAAATTCATTCAAATGCATTTAGTAATAATTAAAGTGTTGATATCCTTCACTGACTACAAGTCAGGAGAAGAATTTCACAAACTAATGTTCAATATTGTGACCCAAGAGCATGACACCTTCACTTGGACTGAAGAGAGAACATTGTTGTTTATATATTTTCCTTACAAGGCCAACAAATATAGAGATTTGAAAAACATCCCAGAAGGAAGCCTTCTGAAGAAAACTTCACTAAATAATTAATTTCTTGCACATGATCTAATATTTGATTGCTTTCTTAATGGTTCGAAAAGAAAAAGAGGGGGGGGAAAGGGGCAAAAGAAAAGGCTCACTAGTAATGAAATCCCTCCTTGAAATTATAGGCAGCAAGCTGTTTACTAATTAATTCTGGCCCAAAAATTACTTCTGAATTCATGACTGATCACAAATCCTTATTTTAAAGACTGACCATTAAGTCATTCTTGAGGGAGAGATCCAGTATTGTTAAATGTGTTTAGATGTATTTTGACTTTGTTATGACAATAGTGACCATAACCCTTGCCTTGATATGAAGGAATGTGTGTATCTCACAGGAAAGTTGCAACCTTTTGCACCTAACCCCATCTCAAAAATCCCAACCTCAGCACTACTGTGTTGTCATAAGAAGCTTCACCAGAAGCATAAGTGATAGAACAGACAGGGCTGGGAATTAACAGGAAGCATTTGTATCTCAGACCATCCTGAGCTATCAGGGGCTCTGATGACTTAGACTTTTTTTCAGATGAGATAAAAACCAGAGGTCCTAGCATCTGGTGGCCATTAGGAAGCTAAGCGATATTGGAGCTATTAGACAATGAATCCTGGTCATATTCCAAGCCAAATAAGTTTATTCAGCCTTCCTAAAAAATTCCTTGCTGTTTCAGAGAAAATCATCTATTCTTCTAGCCACCCAAAGGTGTTGTGCAATGTTTATTGATATGCTGCAAAACAAATCATTAATACTGCAGGAACACACTGCACTCTACAATGACAAAACGCTTGTTTCACCTGTTTTATCTGTTGTCTGCTAAGGGTTATATTAGCTTTTGTTACCAGCATAACTCTCCATTCTCCAGAGTGATGGAATGTGGGCAGGCTGCACTCTCTGCAGTGGGACCTACAGAAATAGTTTACATGGATTAAATCTTTCAGAGTTGCTGGAATATCATTGCAAGGAGAGAATAGGTGCCCAGCTGTGCTGTGCCCATCCTTCTGTAGATCCCTCATGTACACCCACATGCCAATTTACAGCAGTGTGCACACCATGAGAAACAATCTTTGTGTCAGAGGTGAGCACTGACATTCCTTATGTCACTCAGTCACCTGACCTTGGTGCTCACAAAATTCCCCCTCTTACCATCCTCCTTTGGTCAAAAAAGGACTCAGGTTATTAATAGTTATTGTCCAAGTCATGCCTGGGTTAAATGGATAAATTAGCTCCAAAACTAGATTGGCTAAATGTCCTCTTCTCCTTTACTCTTCTTCCAGACATAAAAAGTGTCAGTGAGAGGTACTGAATAACTAATCTGGATATGATGTCAAATTTACCCTGAAAACTCTTTCCACCTGCTGTTACTGTTCTTTGAGATTCCCAGGAGGTCAAAACTAAGCAATAGCTGTATATAAACATACACCCACATGGATTTTTACTTGAATCAAGTATAATAGCTTTGGATACTCTAATGTTAGTCTGACCCAAGGATTACAACCCTGATTAATTTCTGTACTTGTAAGAGGAGTGTGCAATGTTCTCAGAATGAAAAACGAGATGTCTTTTCTGGCTGGGGCAGATTTTCCCTCAGTAAATGAAATAATTTGATGTTTTCTAGAAGAATAATGTTTCTGTTGTTGCAAGAAAAAGAATGATCCTTTTGGATTGTTGACCATTGACTCAAAAGATTTATGATCTGAGTTATCACATCAACAATCAGCTTAACAATAAAATCCTGTTGCAGAAAGGTTCCTTTTTTATGGTCCCTATTTACACAGCATAAAGCACAGCTGTGCTCTGAGCTCACCAACCTGCCACAAGAGTGAGAAAGAACAGTTTTGGGAGCAATGACAATTGTTTCCAAGACTTTCCACAGCCAGATGATTACCAACACCTTCCTACCGCAGTAAGTGATTTTAAATTAAAATCAGTCTTGAAACTCCACTTCTATACCCATGAACACTTAGCTCAGGTATTCTCTAGGTTTTTAGAGACAGAGAAGCTGGCATCCTTAACCAGAATGAATATCAGAGGAAGCTGTGTGTACACAGTTCCTTAAACAGCAGCAACACAATTCTGCAGTTGGTGTGATGAGACTGCCCCTTGCTGAGCAATATTTTCCCAGGATTTCCTTAGGTTTCACACGTATCTGGCAGGTTGCAAATCTTTTGAAATAGGGATTGTATTTCAAGTCTGATTTTTCATGTATGAGAGCACACTAGGGTCAGACGTGGTGACCTGAGTTCACAGGTGGGAACATTACAAACTTAGATAAACATGTGAGAAAGTTCACAGCTTCACAAAGTCGTGAGTTTCAGAGAAAATTCCATGTACACATGGAAATACTTAAATCCCACAGATTTTTAACAAAGCTGATATAAGTACTATCTGAAGAGTATTTCTGAAAAGTAAAATCTGAATAAGATTGCATGCCCTGGACTTCTGGTAAGTGCTGGATTTCCCTCCTCTAACCACAAGAAAAACAATTCACAGCTATCTATACTCCCACATTCATCACACAGACAAACCTGCTGTGACAGGCACAATGCCTACACTTGCCGTGGGAGAAATAGTATCAGAGCTAAAAATTCAGCTGTGAACTGATCCAAACATTAAGCTCCTAACCTCCCCCCCATGAGAGACAAACTTCACACTGCAGGGCAGGGGCTGGACATTGTACACCCTGACACCCTGCAGACTCCTTTGTGGTACAAAATACATTAATAAGGGCAAAAGGTTATTTTCCAGCAAAGTTTGTAAATTAAATTCTATAGAAAACCAAACAAAAGGTTACATGAGTGTTCCTTTATCTATGACCAGCGAGCACAAAAGAAAATATTTCATTTTAGGTTTTGCCAAGGTGTCCTAACAATGGCAGCTTATATACCACAGGTACTCTGCAAATAAGGCTAAATTAATTAATATCAAGTTTCAGCCAAATGTATGACCTGAGAAAGGTTTCAAATTTGTTTTTTCACTGAATTAATTTCAGCTAAGACCTTTGATAGAAAACAGTATGGAAAGAGTAACTGAAAGAAAGAACATAGTTTATTTGATTACTTTTAAAGCACATAGGCTTGGAGAGTGGCGTAAATGGGAAATAAAGAATGAATAAAAATGTTACCCAATTTATTTAGTTAGATAAGTTATCTTAAGATATAAGTTGTCCAACTTATTGGTGTTTAATCCAGCTACAGAAATACTCTCTGCCTCACACTGAAGCACACATCTTGTGCTTGTAAAATTTGCACCAAATCAGACACTGAAGTGCCCAAAGGGCTGCAGCAGAGGCTTGCAGAGGACAGCCAGGGCCAGCTGCCCTCCATCCTCCCTGCAGACACGTGCACCCACACACGGGCCAGGCACAGCCTCCCGCTAGGAAATGGCAATAGCAAACAGGATTCCTGGCACCTGGCAGGCTTCTCTGCTGGAGTTTCTCACTCCATTTAACAGCTTTTCTCCTCCCACTCCAGCTCATCCAAAGACACAGCAATTAAAAACATTGTTTAGAAAAGGTTCAATCAGTCACTGTCTTTTAAAAGCTGAAATTTGTTCTGAACACTTAACTGTGTCCAGTGGGCATCAAACATGACATAACCAAAACAGCAGATCCTGCAGGCCAGGGAGTATGATTTATATTTTTCTTTCTCGCTGTCCAACTCAGACCTTTCTAATCAGATCTCCATCCAGCCTGTCAGATATCCTACCTCAGCCAGGTCCAGGTGCCAATTACTTCCTACAAAGATGCAGGAAACCACATAGCTGACAGGTCTGAGATAATCCATTCTCAGGAAAACCATCTCCTGATTTCCTCGTCTGATTTCCTCAGCAGTGCTCAAGTCAAACATCCAGATGTTACATGACAGGTCCCTACAGGCAAGCACCTGACCTAAAAGCTGTGGGAGAAACCCTGATACTTTAATGACAATTTTGTTTTCTCCTAGTTTCCTCAAATAAGTTTTAGGGAGAGAAACTAATATTTTATTTTAGATATTAAAAAAAATAGCCTATGCTACCGTTAAAACAATAGCTTTCTAAAGCTAATAGAGCTAAGATATTAAATCCTTGGTGTTTTTAAACAAAACCCTCTCATAACACTTCAAGGAAAAAATGTGGCATGACTTGTATCCCTGTGCAAAATACTGTATTACTTTATGTTTTTATTTACATTATGCCTTTATAATTTGAACAAAATAAAGTAACACTAACTTTGTTCTGTTTCTGTACACAGATGCTATTTGTTTGGTACAGTCTAATTTTTTAAGTAATACTAATTTCTAGCCAGCCTCATGGCACCTGAGTGGAATATATATAAAGAAAAACAAGATTTAGGTAAAGTCTTCAGTGTTGTGAAATTAAAACTGAAATTCAAACCTGCATTCAGATCAGTTTTTACAAAATATATATTTTATATATTATTATCATAATTCTCTATTAATACATATTAGAAGAGCTAGTAGATTAGTCATAAAAATCAAGGAAGAAAAATACTTGCATCACCTTAGGAACTTGAATAAAACACAAACAAGCAGTCATTCAACTCCCCACTAAATCTGCCTCAGTATTACCAACAGTTAACTGCCTTGAGGCACACCTTCCCCTCTGAGAGCAGCTCCCTCCAGCACAATGCCTTGAAAGAAAGGAAAAATACATGCAATTTTTGATAAAAATGCATAGAAACCACTGGGGGCAGTATGATTAAAATACACATAGTGACAAACATGGTATGGAGCATTTAAGAAAGTTACACAAAGACATTCATCAAGCCATATTGATAATAGAGTCTAGGATTCTTTATGCCACAACCAACTCCTCATGTTTTATCTACAAAACACTAGCTTCCTGCCCTAACCATTAAATGTCTGATAGAAGTCAATATCCTGCTACAGCTTCTTGATATCATCACACAGGAATTAGTGATTTCAGGCTTATCAAGAGCAGAGGCTGCAGTGGTTATAAACTGAGCGAGCACAGTAAATTTCACAACTCTGTCAAGTAACTGAATGAATTGTGGTTTCATCTTACAGAGATAATCTGGTTCCAAAGAGAATTTGAATTCCTTTCCCATAGTAGTTTTATGATGAACTTAATGGAAGCAGTTCAGTGCTTCTGTGCAATTTTTTTGAGATACAAGTTGATACTAGTGCTACTTCGATACAGTGTGAGGTAATATCTAAATAATCAGGTTTAAGATGCCACTGACATTCGATATATAAGGAAAATCAGGATTACTCATGCCAGACACTAAATAAAATTCTAAAAGAAAGTGAGGCCCCCAGTGACACGCGATGTAAGGTGCAGACTAAATTCTCAGTGACCTCAGCTGAACACAGTAGGCACAGCACACCTGAGAGCAGTGTAAGTGCTTTTCAATCATCTTTACCTTTCTCACAATCGCATCCACAGCTTCTAAGGGTCTTACAAAACACTTCCACTGCCTATCTAGAAAAGTATCCACCCCTTGAAAATTGAAGGAAAACCCACGACATTCTTCACAAAGACTAATCCTGCTTTTGACTTTTTAAAACAGAACCATACAGATAAGGAAGTGGTGTAAATCTGAGATCTGTGAGCTGCTGTGTTGCAGAAAGGCCCCTCTAAGCAAGTATGTCGTGGAGCTAGTCTGTACCTGTGTCTCACTGCACATTCCTCTGGCAAAGGAATTTAGGCCTGAAACCTGGTACCCCTCTGCCCTCCTCTGAGTGAGTTCATAATACCGGAATGAAGAGGAGGGAAGTAACCTTCTCACTGGAATTTCTTTAATGGAAATTATAAGAACACATCTTGATGAAACAGATGTTGGAAGTATTTTGCCTGGTTATGCACAAAGAATACTTATTATTATATACAGAAAATATAGAACTACTCCAGGAAAATTTATCTCTGTAAGTTCAATGTTATCATATAATCCAAATAAAATCACTGCACAAAGATGCCTGGGTTGACAGTCTTCTGTGCAGAGAAAACTGTAAAACAATCATTCAAAATGTGGACAGTAACTTAGTAAAAAATAAAAACTTCAACTGAACAACCAAATAAACTCCTTAAAGTTGCCTTTTCATAGCCTTTATTTGCTTCTATCCAAAATACTTGGTAAACATTTTGGTTTGTGATTCATAAAGTATCCTTGAATGGAGTTGAAAATTTATAGTAGCACTGGAGATCCAATATAAATATTAATTAATTCTACTCTACCACTGACAGACTGTAGTTAAGATTTACTAGCTGGATTTTAATCCTTGCCCCTCCTCTCTAAAGGATGTGCAGAACTTGGCTGGATAGCACAAACTTGAAAGATAAAAATCAAGCAGACTCTTTGGAAACTCCACAGTGCTTGCCTATAAAAGAAAGTGCAATTGAATGGAGAGTCTTTAAGTAGCATTAATTACTTTTTACAGTTTTGTGCCTTATTGGTTAGAGGTTGGAGCTTTCAAGATCTCCAAAGGCAGATTGTGCAAGTCCCCTCATTTGGAGAGGAGCCTTAGGGCATACAAAGCACACGGTGCAACAGTTCAAAGAAACAAAACTCGATGCATGGCTCGAGGCAAAGCTTTCTTCACACATCCAGGACGGTCATACCAGTGCTCAGCCTGGCCCAGTGCAAGGACATCCAAAAATTGCTCAGGGGTGAAAGACGACACAGGCAATCAATGATTATGCGCTTTAACGCAAAAACTGCGACTTGTTTCTTTGTATTACATAAGGAAACAGTGTGAAATGAACGAAATAAATGAACCCTGGAGAAGGGTCGAAAGAGATCAAATGTTGCTTTAACTTCAACAGGTATGTTCAGGTCAGGATTCAATTTATCCTGCAGCTCTGCACAACGGAGGGTCTGCAAACACATTTTACCTTCAATGGAAAACGTGCTCTGCCACATGAAAAGATGTTCTGACCCCAGAGGTTCTGACTGTTCGTACAGCCTTGGCAAAACCTCCCGGGTGATTTTCCACAGAGCATTTGAGGTATGGGAGCCCCTGAGCTCCCGGAGACTCTGCTGAAGGCTCCCAACACTGCACAGCCCCGGGGCCAACACATTCACATGGAAATTGCTCCACTAAGAGATACAGGTCAAACCACAGTTTGGAGCTCACTCTAATTATCTAGGCAGATTTTGGTTTAATCCTAACAAGATTATACATTCACAGAGATTAAGGTTGTTAAAAGTACCACAGAGCAAACCATATAATCACTACATTGAAGAGACCATTAACTATTCTGTTTATGGTCACCAACTCATTTAACTTTAAAACCTCTGTGGTATTCAAAGAAATTTTCTGTATCTGTGGTAAAAGTAGGCTAAGGATTTAGCCTTACATTTACTTTGGTGACAAGAACACATTTGTTACAGGAGTGGTTTGAAAGCTTCTTCTTTTCATCACCATATTAACATATTTTCTCTACATTTTCCTTACACCTTTTCAAGTCACAGCAAAAAGCCAAGCACCATATGTAGAAAGAGGTTTCACAGACTGTTTCCAGTTTAAGCCAAAACTACTTTATTAGGTTAAAAATGCACTACTCCTCCTTTATAGGAATTATCACAAAGTTTACAAGAAGAGACAGCTATTAAAAAACTGTGTTTCTGACGAGAACAGATAGAAAACTTTTGCTAAACAGCAAGCAATGTGTTCATGTCACACCTATTGCTCTAGCAGAACAAAAAACACACGAATTTCCAAAGTACCCCAGAAATAAAGCTCCCTACTTCTGCCTTACTAGGAATCACCTCAGTCATCCCACGAGACCAAAGCTCAGCACACTTCTATCATTTCTGGTAATAAAGGCTCAGCATTTTCTATGCAAAATGCTGTATAACTGAGCAGTGCAATCCAGGCCCTGCCAACCTCACCTTCAGCCAAATCCACACTTCACATTTGCTGCAC
>VWYN01028180.1:0-32141 GCA_013400075.1 Hippolais icterina
CGGGCTGCAGCCGCCAGGCTCTGCCGCTGGGGTCGGGGTGGTTCCGGGGCAGCCCGTGAGCTCTGGCGGGGTTCCCCGCTCAGATCCGAGGTGTCGGTGTTCCCGCATTAGCCCGGCTGGGCAGGGACTGGGCTTGAGCCTCCTCTCTCTCTCTCTCTCTCTCTCTCTCTCTGTCTCCGCCGACTGAGTAGGGAGCTTGCATTCACTGGGATCAGCCGCTGGAAGCTCCGGGTAGGTGGGATGAGTCCAGGCCTCCGTGCCATCCCAGCGTGCTAAACAGCGAGTAGTTAACACTGCTTCAGCCTCCGCTGACTCGGAGGTAAGCACACCGTGAAACCAGCACACCGCTACAGCTCCTGTGCCTTTGCTGCTCTTCAGAGCATCTTCTCCCTTCTTGGTAACATGTAGCTTCTCGGGTTGTCCCTGGGTTATGCCATGCAAGCAGATGAGGCCGTAAAAAATGAAGAACATTACTTAAACAGTGAAATACAAGGCTGGCATTAAAACTGATAGTGTTGGCTTTTAAAAGGAAACAGACAAGTGTATAAATATTGAGCCTCTGGTAAGAACTAGGACATAATGTTAGACTGCCTTTTTTACATGCATTTTTTTGAAGCAGATTCAATACCCGTGGAACAAGAATGAGAAATAACTCGGATGTAGAAAAAACTAACCAAGTTTGTCCTACAGTTACTTGATCATAGTGTCAATAAATCCTCCTTGTGGAAGGAGACACTTTGTTCTACCTGATGGGTGCACTGGCAGCATCTCAGTGCTGTAACTATTCCTGGAGGAGAAGAATGGGGAATTAAAAAGTATATTGAAAGAGCCACTGTCAAATGAGTCTGTGTGAAACAGGTGGCTGAGTTTCTCTTGCCAGCTGATCACACATCCCAGTTGTTTACAAAAGACTGTTTCAGAGGGCACAGAGATTGAGATGCCTGTCAGCAACCACAGCAGTGGAAACTGAGCATTTTTATCCAGGGGTGGATCACCATCCCCATCTTAGTACCACAATTCTTTTATGTTGTGTAGTCCCAGAGTACCAATGCTGTTTGTGGAGGGTGATTGTGGAGGAGCAGAATAGCTCTGGTCTATTAAGAGATGATGCTGGCTTGCTTTGAGGGGGACTTCCAGTCTTGTGTCTCAGGCAGTGGCTGAAATTAAAGCCTGTATTTAAGCAGGGACTGAAGCCTGTGAATGTAAGATGTGGTATGTTGTGCTGTGGCTTGAGATCTGGCTCTAGTAAAATGGGCATTGCTTGTCCTCAGCCCATGTGGTGTCAAGGGCATGGGAGATGCACGGAAGTGGCTGGTGGTGTGCACTGGTGCTGGTGGAGCTGCCTCGTGCTTACTGCCTTGAGTGCTAGCTGAAGTGTAGGAGTTAATGTGCACACTGTGGAAGAGCTTTGTGGATGAGATTTGTGGCCTGTGTCCAATGTAACTGTCACTTGCTGTGCTATTTCAGTGCTTTGTAAAAAACCAAAAGGATGAATTTTGGGTCAGAATGTTACAGTCTCCACGTTGTGACAGGCTGCAGGTGCCATACCTCGGAAATGTTAAAATATTTGCCTAAGTTCACCTGAACAGTGAATAGGAATTAGATTTTGGGCAGGTTTGAAAGCTGTTTTAGGGTATATCTGTGCTCTCCAAAAAAAAAGTCTTTAATATGTCTGGGCCCTTACTTTTCAGTCCCAGGAGAAAGGGTTGTCAGCTTTGTGTAATTTCCAAGGCAGTTTGTATAAAGCTGAAATAAGATATGTGACCCAGAACATCAGTTCCTATCACTACTGCAAAAGTACACACAGGGTCTATTTTGGTCTGGTCATCCTGTGTTTGGTGGCAGTCACCTGCCAGGTTCAGGAAGTACCAGTTCCCAGCGTGCATAAGTAAGAAACAAGGTTCCTAATCCTGGTGCTTAGTTATCACCAACTTAAGAATGAAAACATCCTTGTTAATGGCCAAAGGCCTTAATAGCATAAATTACATTTTTTCTTACAATCCTGTCAAACTGCATGTCGTAGTTAAAAGTTGCAATAATTTAGATCTTAGGGTATTGGTTTCTTCAGTTAGCTGAAACAGTTGTTTCTTAAAGGTTTTCAATTAACATAGAAATAATGCAGCATAAATGCCTATTTCTAGCCATTCAGTGATCTTCTATCTTCTTTTCAAAAAACCCCCACTGATCAGATAGGTGCAAATTGATCAGCTTGGAGCTCTTCATATAAATTGAAGTTGCTTTTTCAGTAAATCTAACTGTGGCAAATATAAGAAGTAAGTCTTGCATTTCCTCAGTGGGGAAATTAATGTCTGTTTGTATTTGGAAAACATTTATTGAAGATTTGGGGGTTCTTGTCTTCTGGTTGTTTGTTTTGCTTACCGAGGTGCTGTGGTGTTCCACAGGCTGTTTAATGTTCAAAGTGATTCCTGGGTAACATTGCTTTTTTATTTTTCAGTTCCTTTAATGAAGACCTGAATGGGGCAGGGAGGGGGTGCCAGCTGTGAAATTGCATCTGACATAACCAGCCCATTTCTTTTTGTAACCCTTCTAGTGTAAACAAATCACATTGAATCATGGCAGCAGACTCTATGGAAATTGATGATGCTTTGTATAGGTAAGATTGTCTGATTTTAAAGTATTGCCCCTGACTTTTCAGGAACACTTACATTTTCATGCAGTAATGTTATAATTTCATTCACCCCTCAGCCTTTACTGTGCTTCTCAGTCCTCATCATCAATATCTCTGTTACCCTCCAGACTTCAGGGTGTTGGATTTTGAGGGGTTTTCGTAGATTTCAGAAGAAAATATTTTTTTCTTTTGGTTTAGTTTTGTTTTAATTTGTTAGCTGGGAGTGTCTTGAGATCACTTGGCATGGCAATAGTTCAGAAAGTCTCTACTGGGACAAATGGTATCCCTGTAAAAGCATTGTGGGATGAAAAGTTTCTTGGTATATCAAAAAATCAAAAATAATTAAATTGCTTGTATGCAGAACAAATAAGGGCTCTTTTTAATTCAGTGCAATACTGGTGTTGTGTCACTTTACTTTTTGTCAGTAGCCTCCTTAAAATTGTTCTTTTCCTTGGTGAAAAAGGTGATGTTTAGAATGGTATAAGTTTAATTGTACAGTTGGAAGTTAGGACTTTTCCACATTTCAGGATCTGACTACAAAAGCTGTGTCACCCTCTGTTTTGAAGATTTCTGATAACAAAGAAATTCCCATGCATGCTTGTGTCTTCAATAGTTAATTCCAAAAACTTTGTTCATCCTGAAGAAATTTTACACTGATTTAAAATTATAACTTTATTTATCTTCTCTAAAACCTGGCACTGACAAGGTCTGTACTAAATGCATTTCACTGTATGCATTGTGAGTGCAAATCTTATGTTTGATTGGTAAACATTTGAATTTTTAAGAAGCTTTTTAATGACTGGGAATTCTTGACTTGCTTTAATATGCTCTTGACTTTGTGTCTTGTTTTGATCTGAATTTGTTTTTGCTGTAGTCGCCAGAGGTATGTTCTTGGAGACACAGCAATGCAGAAGATGGCTCAGTCCCACGTGTTCCTGAGTGGTATAGGTGGCCTTGGTGTGGAGATTGGTAAGTTAGGTAACATTTATTTAGGAAGCCACAAGTGTGTGTAAACATACTGTCCCAGAATACTTGTAAATCTTAAATTTAAATATAATAAGCATATCTGAACTATCTGAATGAATTTATGTGTGCATGATGCATATTACTAACATTGCAGATGCAGGAAAGATCCTGGACTTAAGTTCTCATTTTACTAGAACAACATTTCAAATTTTACTTTAAAATGTGCTTCCATGAACCAGATTGCTTTACCTAAATCTTGTGTCCTGGGTGAAGGTTTAGGGTAGGTGATCCAAGTTACTCATTTAGACATCAATATGAATGAATTTATTATAGCTATATTAAAGCTATAGCCCAAGTTTTTCCCATGTATGAAATGGGAGAGTGTGTAGGAGAACAGAACTCTTTGGTGAAAATGCATAACTGCCCTGATACCAGAGACTCCTTAACAATTTCCCTTACTCCTCATGAGCAAGACTTGTTTTGGCTGGTTTCTGCCTGGGGTATTACTCTTTCAGTTGGCTCTAGTGGTTCTCTGCACCAGATGCCAGGACAGAGTCATGGGGTTCTGCAGTTTATTGTCATTACTATCTCTGTAATCACAATTGTGGGATGAACAGCTGACAAACGTAGAGAGTCTTTTTAACCTTGCTTATGTTATTTGGCTTTCAGGGGTGCTGTAGAATGCTGGAGCCAAATGTAAAAGAGAAAAACCCCTTAAGCTATAAAGTTCTTAACAATTAAATACTGTCATTGTCCACCTGGATAACTATCCAATTACAGATTTGCAAGTAATCAGCAATAGTCCCTCTCTCTGTTTTTGCTTTGTTTTTGTTTTTTCAGCCAAAAACATCATTCTGGCCGGGGTAAAGGTATGTAAAACAGTTCTGTTGTTGGATATCCTTGGGTAAGCATGAGAAAAAGGCAAAACACTACTAGATAATTAATACAAAGTTTCTGAATCTGTTTTTCAGTAGAAGGGTTGCAAAACATTTGAGAACCTAGGGGTGAAAACTTTCAATAATCTGGATGTTCTAGTGGTACAGTCAGAATCTCATGTTAATGTCCACTGTACTGTGAAATAGCTTATAAAGTATTTTAGCCAGCTGCTGATTAGATACTGAATTCTTTTGTATAAAGTGGCTTCTCCTAAATGGAGTGGTCCAAATTCAAAAGCCAAACTATTCAAAATATCTTATTTTGTCATCCATTAGAATCTTTTTGCGTAGGCATTAGCATGGTTGGATGTTTTCATCTAACAACTGCTTTTCTGCTGCTGGGATTAATTTTATTAGCAAGAAGCCTTTTAAAACTCTTTCCAATAGAAAAGAATCAAATGAGTCCATTAACTTTCAGATCACAATTGCCCCTATATCACAGTCTGGCAAAAATAATCCTTGATATTTAAATGATGTCTGTTATCACTGCACACTGGGAGGAAAATGCTGAATTAAGTGCATGTTGCAGATGTGTTTTGCTCTCTCAAACAGTAAGAGTTTTCTTGGGAAAAAGGTTGGAAGAGCTTGTTCTCCTATGTGCTCCAACTAAATCTTCTGCAGTGTTAGTCTTCCAACATTTTGTATGGGGCTTAATCCATGCTTTTGGGTGCTGTGACCTTTTATATTTCTTCCAGCAAATACTTTTTGACAAACTTTCTTAGGCTCTTACAGTTCATGACACCAAGCACTGCACAAAATGGGATTTGGGAATCAACTTCTTCATCCATGAAGATGATGTTACCAGTCAAAGGAACAGGTTAGTGAAGTCTTCGGAGTGAGAGAGGACTGAACTTGACAGTCTCATCAGTATCAAAAATTGCAGTTTGTTGTCCAAGAGCTGGTAGTACATATCAAATACTATTAAATCCTTTCTCTGGAGTTGCTGGCTGTGTGTACAGTGCCCAGGTAGATATTAGAGGAAGTCTAGACTGGGGCTGAGGTTCAGAGTCACAAGTGTCACTGCTTGTAATGCAAATTTAATAGCAAGGGGCAGCATGCATTTCTTCCTGGCTTTGTCAGCCACCTGTACAAGACTGGGCAACAGCCATGACAGCAGACCATCTGTGAGTCCTGTGGGACTGTTGGACACAGCAGTTCTTCTCAGACCTGCTAGGAATTGAAGTGTGAATAAACTAGTTGTTGCCAGGAGACATTACGAGGGTCTCTTGTAGGGCATGTGTAGTATGAAATTCTGTACTGAAAATAAAATTTTGTAGATAAATAAAAAATTTAAAATTGCTTTTCTTTCAGGGCTGAGGCCACACTTCCTCGTATTGCAGAACTCAATCCATATGTCCATGTAGCAGCATCAACTGTGCCACTAGATGAAACCACAGATCTGTCTTTCCTAAAGCACTACCAGGTATGTCACTCTTAAAGCAGTTGTATGTATATTCATGTATTTTGCTCAGAGCAAACACCTTGGATTTTTTATGTAAGTAAAGAGAATGAAGAACTTTGAAGTTTTGAGATGATGTAAAGAAAACACACAGGTCTTGTATTTGGGCAGATGAAGTGTTGTGCTTGTTTTTGTTGTGAAACAGTGGATTTGTGTTCCCAGCACTTCCTTGGTACACTTACTGTGGAATTTGCTATGACAATAAATAGTTAAGTGTGGTCACTGTACAAATTTTTTTCTTTGAAGGTGAAACTGTAAGCTTTCTTTGCAGCTATGTAGCACAGATGTTCTACATATATTCTGTGTGCTGTATTCCAGGCAGCAGAAGCTCAGGCTACATAATTAGATCATTCATGTATCTAATGAAATCTAAGTGCCTCTGTGGTGGAGTGAGGGCACTTGCAGTTGTTCATTCAGCTGTCTCCTGCCTGTATGCATGGCTCAGTCTGAGTGGGGAACCTTTACTGTGTGCCTTACATAGAAGCACACCAAGTTTCTGAATGTCCCGGCTACAGAAGGCCATGTGTAACTGAATGGGTTGCTGTGCATGTGCCTTGGAAACCAGGACTGTCCTAGGCATTAAAGGAGTGTGTGTAGAAATTCTGTGTCTGCAATTTTATGACCACAAATACTGGAAGCCCATGCAGACTTCTTGGTGTCCACTGATGAGTATTTTTTTCTAGCTTTAATCCTAAATTTCAAAATCTACATTTTTGCTGAAATTATCCATTACTGTTTCGGTAAATATTCTAATTGGATTTTGAGTTTCACAGCTGCAGTTAAAAAAAAAAAAAAACAACCAAAAACCTTGGAATTTGCTGTTCCTGCTCTTACTCATGTTGTTTCCAGAACTTGTGGGGTGGTACCCAACCTGCTTTAATGAGAAAACTTCCTCTAGACTGCTTTCTCTTAGGTGTCCAGACTCCTATCCTCCACACTAAGTAACTTACTCTAGATACTAAGTTTTCCCATAGCCTGAAGATACTGATTACTTTCAGTGTCTTAAAGTATTTCTGTTCTTGTTCACAGTGTGTCATATTGACTGAAGTAAGTCTGTTGCTGCAGAAGAAGATTAATGACTTCTGTCATGCTCAGCAGCCACCTATTAAGGTAATAGAAAAAATACAACACATGAGTAATCTGTACAGTGGGCATTCTAGACCTCCAGGGTGTTCTTTCCAAAAACATTGAAAGCTGGTTATGAGGTATATAATTCAATGCAGATGGCATGTTGATGGAGCAGCAGGAGTTTTGGGAATACAGTGCTGCTACTGGTATTATTTGGATACCACCACAGGTAACCACAGCTTGGTCCTTAATTAAAAAGCAATTGTGTTAAAGAAACAGTTTTCACTGTTAACTCAAAATGGTTCTGAAAGAATGTGCTGAGACTGAAGGACATGCTGAGGCTGGAGGTAAGAGAAGTAGAAATGGCAGCATTTCACTGTGTAGTGATGTTTCTCCTGTGTTGTGAATGGGCTCAGAAATGCTCCTGCAGGTTCAAGGTCTGTTGTCAGTGCTGTGCTGCGTAGCCAATGGCCTGAGTACACAACAGGTTTCCACTGTAGAATTAAACCTGCTGGCCTTCAACAAGGTGCCGTGTGAGGCATCATATCTTTGGCTTGTGCTGCTCCAGGGATACTCATGATTTTTACTTTCTCTTGTAGTTCATCAGTGCAGATGTGTATGGAGTATGTGCGCGTTTGTTTTGTGACTTTGGTGATGAATTTGAAGTGCTGGATACAACAGGAGAGGAGCCAAAGGAGGTCTTCATTTCAAATATAACACAAGTAAGGGATAAAAGTTACTGTGCTGCTTTAACTGTTTTTGAAAGGACTTATTATTGCCTCTTTGAAAAGAAGAGTGCCAGAGTACTTCACTTGAGCAGCCTGATAATCAATTTAAAATTGGCACTATAGGAGAAGCAAAGCTACTTTGGTAGCTCTTACCCTTGCCTCCTGGTTGTTATTTACTGTGTAACACACAATACTGATTTTTTAATTGGAGAGGGTGAGAGAAAGAAAATGAGGAGATGTAGAAAGAAGAGGATGTAATTGGTGTGGGAATAGGGTGAGTCTTCTAAGGAAGTGTGAAAATAGGTGTGAAAAGAGCCCTTTTTGTAAGAAACTGCAGCACTTACAGGCAGGCTGCTGGAATAATCAAGGGGATTGAGAGCATATTTTGAAAAGAAATTTAAAGGTTTGTTTTAACCTACCAAAGCAGAGGCAATGAGAAGGGGATATTATTGCTAGTACTTCCAGTGCAGAATGTTAGGATGTCCATTTAATCTTGTATTATTGTTTTATAAAGGGAAATTACTTCAGGTTCTTTTTTCAGTGTTGGAAGTCCAGACAGTAAGCTCACTCATCCAGCAGCAAGTCTTTTGTTCTATCTCTTGTCAAAATCTAATAATAACCAATCTAGGAGGGGTTGTACAGCAAGTTGGGTTTGGTCTGAACTAAAGCTTATGATATGATGATTTGGGTAGCCTGTTCCTTGGTGCCTTTAAAAGGGAATGGCTTGATTGTTCTCATTAATTACATAAGGAGTACATAACTGAGTTTCATGGCTTGTTCTGATTACCTGCCAAATCAAGAAATGAATATATATTTGTATATATGTTCTGTGTTTAGTAATCTGATATTTAAATTTCGTTTTCTTCTTCCACTCTGAAGTGTAAAACTGATGAGAATTAAAACTCAATGCCATCAAGTGGCTGTTCTTGTCCCATAGACAGGGTCAAGGTGGCACTGTGACCCTAAATGAGAGCAGAATTTTCTCCAGTCAACTCCTTTGCTGTTGTTCATTGTCCACAGAGAATGTGGTCCACTGTAATTAAGTTATGCTACTATGCTACTTAACTGAAAACTTTCCTATACTGGGGACTCAAGAAGGGATGAGAGGAGACTTTACAGGCCAGGCTTGCTTGCAGATCCACCAGGTTACATCCTGAGGTGCAGCACAAGGTCTTGATGAGCTGTGTTCAGACTGCAGTGAGGTCTCTGTGTGCATGGCAGGTTGGCATCACATCCCATAATGGGATGAGGTGTTGTCTGAGATTCCTGCAAGTGTAAGCTTGTCTGTGACCTGCTGAAGCTGTGCTTCTCCTGTATGCTGTCCAGCTTTTTAAGCTTCCAAACTTTCAAGAATGAGTTTGGATGTCCTTTCTAAGGATATCAGACAGAAAGGAAGCATGGAGTAATAAGGACCATTCACAAGACTTTATTATTTAATGCCTCTGAAATTTTTTTTGCACATAGAGACTATTTTTAGTTCAGAAGAAGGGGATAAATCTGCTACTATTTCAGAACATAACAATGGATCTGACTGCTGAGAACGAGCAAATGCAGTTTGCTGACATACTGAGAACTGGAAACAGTGAAAATGAGAAAGTTTATGTTATAGAAACACTGTTAAATTGAAAATCGTAGGACTGAAAAAGCTGTCATGGGTAACTCTCTTGCTGTGACAGAAATGAGATGTTAAAAAGTATTAGAGACTGCAGTGTCAGTAGGCAAAAAGCTATGTGCCTGCAATACAACGTGACCCCTTTGCACAAGACACTTTCTTCCTTGCTGACTGCTATTTTTTATTTCAGTCAAATCCTGGTATTGTCACTTGCCTTGAAAATCATCCACACAGGCTTGAAACAGGACAGTTCTTAACCTTTCGGGAAGTTAATGGAATGTCGTGCTTGAATGGATCCACACACCAAATAACAGGTAAACTGCTGCTGACTCATTTGCAAGGTACTTATTTTCTGGCCTGATTAGGTGCAGAAGTGTTAGTTGGTTCCTTTTGGATGCTGGGGAATTTTCCAGTTCCCAGATCTGAATGTCTGTTTGTTTGGAGCAGAGCAGAAGAGAGAGCAAGTGGGTGAGGGTTGTTTAACTGTTTTGTGGTCTGAGACAAAAACAGTACCCTTGAAACACGTGCTTGAATCTGTTTCCTCTGGGCCCTTGCATTTTGCTAGAACTGATGGCTGCAGCCAGTTCCTTCCTCCTATTCATGGCTTAGCTTTTGGTTTTAGTTTTCCATGAATTAACAGTTTTTCTGTCGTCTTTGCCTTACCTGAATGATGCTTCCCATGTATGAGGGGGAAGATGTGACAAAATGTTCCAGCTGCCTTTTTTGATTGCCTGTAGTTCTTGTCACAGGGCTAAAATCCTACTCAGAGCAATTAATACTGGACTCTTCTGTGCACAGTCTAAAGAAAATTAAACGTGATTTCATTTTTGTTACAGAGCTGTGGTCATCAGAATTCTTGTTAAATCTGCTGCCACTTAAAAAAGCTCATTTCATAACAGATCATGTGAAACGAATACTTTGTCCCTCTGCCAGTTTCTGGGTTAATCGTGTTAGGGGGATCAGCTGTGCTTATGCTTTCAAAACAAGGTTGCCTGCTGCAAAATCGCAGCACAAAAAGCACTGGCAAACCCCCACTTGGTTGTATACAGAACTATAGCGTCCAATGACACTTTGAATTATCTGTCACTGTTTATTCTCTTCTCTTTTCAGTGGTGTCACCTTATTCCTTCAGCATTGGTGACACATCAGAGATGGAGCCTTACCTGCACGGAGGCATAGCTGTGCAAGTGAAGACGCCCAAGATGTGTTACTTTGTAAGTGTGTGCTTGACAGAGTTGGGTTCTTGGGCTTTAGTGCTCTGAGCACTGGAAGCGGAGTTCAGCACATATGTGTTTCCTAGAACTATGGAATGTCCTTTGTTTGGAAGGGACCCACAAGGATCATGGGCTCCAGCTCCTGGCTCTACACAGGACAGTCAAAAATCACACCCATTTAAAGATGAGTCTTTCCACTAGGATGTGAAACATCTTTCTGGCCATTTTTGATAGAACTTGCAGTAGATAATTATTTTTAGCATCTAGTGTGGTATGAATAATGAAGAGAGCAATGGCAATGCTAGTCAGAAAGGATATTTATTTCTTAATCTCTGTAGGAAGAGTATTGTTTTGTCAGGTAGCAGTGGCTGTTGTGTTCTTAAGTAGTGTGTTGTTGTCATGAATTCTGTTTTTCCAGGAACGGCTGGAGAAGCAGATAACAAATCCATTATGCCTTGTTGCAGATTTTAGCAAGCCTGAGGTAATAAACATGTGGGGATTTGGGCATAAGTGCTCTAATAGTAAAAATATGTGGAATGTAATCTTTAGCTTTATGTTTATAATTTCTACTTATTGCCCTTACTGCTGGGCTTTGTTATTGCTGTTTGGTAAAATGCAATGCATTATATTGTCTAGTTAAAAGAAGATTACCGCACTTTCCAATTTCAGCTCTAAATTCTTTTGGGGACTCTTCAGTTGGACTTAGATGAAGTGGGTGCTGAGTGTGTGTGCAGGGTGTTGCATTACTGAGCAATACTTTTTAGAAAACAATAATAAAAGGTATTTCAAATTCACTTTTTAATGTTATTTTAAAACGTCTTTTGAGTGTTGTGCTTAAGAGACAAGAAATGAAAGAGTTCAGATAGTTGTTTTCATGTACTTCATTTCTCTCTAGTTTGTAACTGATCAACAGTTATTGTCTTAACAGGCACCTTTGCAGATCCATGTTGCCATGCTTGCCTTGAACCACTTCCAGGAGAACTTTGGTCGCGGGCCGAACATTGGGTAAAGCAGCAGTTCTGTGTTTGCCAAGCCTTGAATCAGACAGATCTCTCCTTTTTGTGTAGTTACTGCCTGGCTATGCAGCATGGTATCTTCCCTGTCTGGTACCTGATAGAAAATGGAAAGATGAAAAATGTTGGCTGATGTGTGTCTGGGTGTGTAGCAAGGCTTTCCCAATACAGCAGTGACACTTTCTGGGCCCAGGTAGACAGAAGATACTCCTGGAGGAAGGCCTTCTCTGTTCTAGTTTTTTCACGTTGTGGGATTGATATAGAAAAGTTGTTTCAGTGATCCTGAATTACCTTGTAGTTCATGGATTTAAAAAAATTATCTGAATGATTTGGGGTTAATTTTCAGTGTTTTTCATTCAGCTTTAGCTCTTGATGTATGTAATTTTGAGTTAAATGAGACAAAATTACTTAAAAAGTATAAATCTTAAGACTCTACTTGCACATGGGCTTTTCCACTGAGACTCGTGTTCTCCCTAACGTTTAGAAGTACATCTTGAATGCTCGCTGTTAGGGATAATGTGAGATTCCAAACTTCCTACTGTATCCATTGCTTTTTTCTTCCATTGATTGTGTTTCTAGAAGAACTCTGGAATGTTTAAGTCATCATTATTGTTTCTACCCTGGTGTCTAGATGCCTTCAAGATGCTGAGGAAATGCTGAAAATAGCCATGTCTATAAACGAAACACTGGAAAACAAAGTGAGTAAGGGATCATTGTCATTATGAGTCACTTTTTTATGGGCTCATTTACTTGCCTAAAGGTCATGCTTTAGTTGTTGGTCCTTGTTCTGGCCTTTGAATCCATCTTTAGATGGATCAGCTGGCTGTTTGAAGACCGTGTGAGGAAACAGAATTGGATGTCAGCATGGGTTCAACTGAATGTTGACCTGATGTGAAGGCTGATCCTGTGGCGATGTGAATCCAGTTTTTAGACAAATGCATATGAAAAATACAGGGTATATGGTGGATCTGTTCCGGCTGGAAACTTTTTTGCTAGTCATAGTGAAATAATCTGTCTTTTAGTGAAGAATAATGGTTTGTGAAACTGTCAAACACGGACTTGTTCACTGAGGGGGTAAACCTGTTCCTGTGTCTTACTTTTCAGCCTCAGGTGAATGGAGATGTGGTGAAATGGCTGTCTAGGACTGCTCAGGGATTTCTGCCTCCTTTGGCTGCAGCAGTGGGTGGTGTTGCTAGCCAGGAAGTCCTGAAAGCAGTAACAGGAAAATTTTCTCCATTGCAGCAGTGGGTAAGGCTGTCTTGGTTTTTAGATGGTTATATAAGATGACATCTTATGAATGGATAGTTGTTTGTAAATGCTGTATGATCAGAGTAACCTGAACAACTTCTGTAACATGGAACTAAAAAAAAAGATTAGAGACTATATTTAGAAAAAGTAGTATTTTTATGTGTACAATTAAAGAACAGCCAGTTTTACTTAAAATTTTCATATTTGGGGTTCAGACAGCACGTAGTTTTTCCACACTAGGAGAAAGAACATTGGCTTGTCACTGCATGGATGCAAAGGTGTGATGTAGTGCTGATACCAGCTTAAGCTACTGCATGTAAGAGCAGGTCTTTCAGACTCTCAGAATAAATGTCAGAGTACAGTTGGATTAAAAAATGTCACAATCTTCAGAGTTACCTATGGAGGGGTAACATGTCTGTCAGAAGTCAAAAACTTGCAGCTCACTTGTTTGAGTGAATGTTTTTTCCCCTCTGTGTCCAAATGCTTTCTCTTGTTCATTAAAAGTGAACTGTAGGGTACCTGTAGATGCTGTGTAGTCTTCCACTGACAGTAAAAACTTAGTGCTGCTAAATTTCTAGACTCTTGTTCATACAAAGTAGTTAGTTTTACAATAAAAATAACATTAATGTTTTTCACAGTTTTTATTGGATTTTTTTTTTCACAGCTATATATAGATGTGTTAGACATTGTAACACCTCTAGAGAAGATGGGCTCTGAAGAGTTTCTCCCACGGTAAATATAACTACAATCTGCTGGCTTATGTACTGTTCACATCTGAGTCTCAAGCAGGCTCAGATGTTTTTTAAAGCTAATTCAGTGCTGTTTGCTGGAGGGACAGGTTAGGAGTTAAGAATGTGTGTCCTATTTCAGCTTGGGATGAACAGGAATTATAGACTCTGCCTGACTTTCTTAGTTCACATCAAAGTGCAGTTTGGCATCAATGGTACTACCATGATAAGAAGCAGCTTGAGCATTCCTGTTTTTGTCTCCTGTGCCTGTATAGGGGAGATAGATATGATGCCTTGAGGGCTTGTATTGGAGACTCTCTGTGCCAGAAGCTCCAAGATTTGAATGTTTTCTTGGTGAGTATGACTGATACTGTTACACTGCAAATGCTTTGTTGGTACAGCTGATGCCCACTGTCCTCACAATACATGAGTGCAGCTCTGATATGTGCCACTGCAGAATAAATGGTCCAGAATTGCAGTGGGACTTGTCTTTGTGGTTTCCACCTACATTTCTGATTCTACAGATGTAATGTTCTTTAGGTTGGCTGTGGAGCAATAGGCTGTGAAATGCTGAAAAACTTTGCACTTCTTGGTGTTGGTACTGGGCAAGACAAAGGACTGGTAAGTCACCTGTTAACCTTCTCATTTGAAGTACTGTGACAGGGAATAATTAAATAATTAGACTACTAAAGTTGTTAAAAGCCTAATACTTATTTCAAGTTGATCTCTGCGCAGAGGATACAGTGGCCTTGGCATAGAAGGGTGTGCAATTAGAAGCAGAATACACTTTGAGCAATCTTGCTGTATTTTGATTTTAAAACAAGATTTAGTCAGTCAGTATAAGCAGAGCTTTGGCCACAGTGGATGCTAATAGCAGTGTTTTGTTTTGACAAGTGTCTGTAGAAGCTTCATCAAGATTGTTACTCAGTGTAACACTTCAATTGTAACTTCAGCTGTTGCTTTTGGCCCTTCTACCTAGGTTACAATTACAGATCCAGATTTGATAGAGAAATCCAACCTGAACAGGCAGTTTCTTTTTCGACCTCATCACATACAGGTAGGCTTTCTTATTCAGTAAATTTTCTGGACTACTGCATTTCCCTGTCCTGTGTCCCCACAGAGGGCTGAACTTGTGAATGTCTGTACTTCTGTCCAGAGAAGACTTAAAGGCTGTAATGAAATCTAGGGGTTTTTTAAACAGTACCTAGAACTTCAATGGCATCCAACTCATCACTATCAGTTGAGTAAAATTGGCTTGTCTGATTTTTACTGGTGTTTTTGACTAATGAAATCTCTCAAATTTGACAGTTGGATGAGTACGGTATTGTGTAAGAGCCTGCCATGGGTTACTGTGTCAGAAATGCTCTACTATGCCATTGAAATTTGGGGAAAATAAAACAACAAAACACAGACAGTGCTGGCAGAAGTGTTCATGATAGAGCTCAGTAGTGCCACTGCTGCTGGAACTTGACCAAAGTTGGTGTCTTCTGACTTAATTCAGTTTTCACTAAGCTGGTAAATAGTTTTGAAATGCCCAACATGTACATTCAGTAAATGCATAACACAGAAGCTGTTCATTCCTTAGAAGCAGAGAACATCCCCTTACTCGCAAACACAGCACAAAATAAAAAAGGTGGCTTAGATCTTGATAGCAATGTGGAAAAAGGTTTCCCCTGCCCAAAACCCAACAGTTGAATTTTCTGCCTCCTGTTTATATTTAGTAAATCCGGGAACAGATTGCACTTTGGATGATGGGTAGATGAATGGAAGGTGAATCCTGCAAGCTTTTAGAAGCCACAGGCTTGAGTGTTGATCCCTAGATAATTGTGGTATGGCTAGAAGTGTCAGGTGGGTCAAGAACTATATTTCAGTTTAGCTTCTGAGATTGATTTTGTGTGGAATACCTTGCACTAATGTGATTATTCATGGGTACTTGATGTCTGTGCTGCATAGACACAGAGTTACTAATGGGTTTATCCTCAGACAGTCATGAACTGCTCCCTTCTTTTGAAGAAATTCTTACGAGAGGCAGCATGTGGCATCAGTTTCAGTTACTTGATAAACCATTTAAGCACTTCTACCACGTGGTCTCTGAAACACTAAATAAAACGAAAGATAAAACTAGATTAATAAGATGTTTATCATTGAGGAAGGTATATGATTAAAAGATGTTATTTATTGTATGTTTTGCATACTAACATTTCTGTCAGTAGATTTTGTCAGATCAGTAAATGAAGTCGGTGTTTCTATGTTTCTTTATCTGCATATTGCTGATCTCTGTATTTATGCTTTCAGAAACCTAAGAGCTACACTGCAGCAGAAGCAACTCTGAACATCAATCCTTCCATAAAGATTGATTCAGATATTAATAAAGTTTGTCCAGCCACTGAGAACACTTACAGTGATGAATTCTACTCCAAGCAAGACGTGATTGTGACTGCTCTGGACAATGTTGAAGCCAGGAGATACATTGATAGGTAGGGGGTGGAAGGGAAGCAAGGACAACTCTTAACTTCTCATGAGGGTGAGAATACTCTGGCAGTTTTAAAGTTGAATTATATAAGCATAAAATATGTATTTAAATTTAAAAGTAGAGGTATTGACATTTACAAATAATTTCTAATACTCATAATCCACACATGCTGAGGTTTGTGGTATCCCAATCTAACCTGAAGAGTTCTTATTTAATCTCTTTTTTTCCTGAGTTTGGTGTAAGCTTTCCACTCTTCTGAAAGTGCCTGGAGACAACTGTGGTTGCACTCCAGTAATGTTTGCAAGGCAAGAATGTGGAGATTTTTCTGTACTCTGATAGTCTGTGTCTTTCCATGTCAGTCGTTGTGTAGCAAACCTGCGTCCTCTTATAGACTCTGGAACTATGGGAACAAAAGGACACACAGAAGTTATTGTGCCCCATCTGACAGAATCCTACAATAGTCATGTAAGTCTTTCAAGACCTTCTGTAGCTTGTCCCATGATGCCCTCTGATTCTTTGATCATTTTTACGTGTCTTTCTAAAATAAGTGGCCTATTTGAGCTGCTGAAGAGCAGTACTGTTAGGAAATAATTACTTCCTTTGTTTCTGACAAAAAACTCACAGGAAATAAAATTTGAGCAGTTCTTAACAAGTGTGCTTAACAGTTCTGTTTAAATGGGGAAAGGGAGAATGAACTTTCAGGTACTATCACTGATAGACACTACCTGCAGTATCCCCCTGTTTTAAGTTCTTGTGGAGAAATTCACTGACATCTTGAAATAGTGCCATGTGGACACAGAGACAGGATTTTGAGCATCCTAGTTGTCTTGTTAGGGTCCATAAAGAAGTCTTTCTGGCCTTGGGTGACATGTTTCATGTTAAAAGTGTACATGCATGCCAGCTGCACATCTTGCAGAAAAGCTGGCTGACAATTTCACTTGTTGTTTGTTTCACAGTTCAGTTTTGCTTTCCAGTGTTGAGATTAGACTATTCCTCATAAAGATGAATTGACAATGCTAGCTAGTGTTCATAAAACAGATTTCTAAGTGTAAAAAACTGCTTTGTATTTTATAAGAGCAGAGTTTTTAACCTATGTAGTGTACAAGTTCTTGGTGCTAATATTAACAATTAATCTGCATAAGCCTGCATTGACATGCATCCCTCCTTAATTACAGCGGGATCCACCAGAGGAAGAAATACCTTTTTGCACCTTGAAGTCTTTCCCAGCTGCTATTGAGCATACGATACAATGGGCAAGAGATAAGGTAATGAATTAACCTTTCTGGCATTCAGCACAACTCTTGTGTGTTTGGAAAGGTGGGCATCTGATACACTTGCATAATGCCACATTTGTTCTTTTTATTTTGCAGTTTGAAAGTTCATTTTCTCACAAGCCTTCGTTGTTTAACAAGTTCTGGCAGACCTATGCATCAGCAGAAGAAGTTTTACAGGTAAGGGATTGTTGCCAGGGTGAAATAGAGGGCTTAAACTACTCCTTTATGGATTTTGTTTGTATTTAAGGCCAGTGAGATTAGGCTTAGTTTCTGACTTTTTTCAGAAAACCTGAAGACTTATTTGGCCAAGTTATTAGTTGATTAAATGAACAGTATTTCTGCTGTGTCTCATAATTAAAAGCTTTTCCAGCTCATGGGCTCTGTACATGATGTAGAAATACCAGAAAGACTGAGACACTGCTAGTGTGTGATCAGTGTGTGTCACACTAATGTGTAACTAGCTGGGGAAAATGAAAGTAAGACTGAGTTTGAAATGAGTTCAAGTAGTAATAAATTAGATTGAAATTGTTTACTATCTTTTTCTTGTGAGTCTGTAATGGCCTGTGATCCCAAGGGCTGGTGGAAGTAAATGGCGAAAAAATCCCAGTGGAGAGGAGCACATAAAGGATAATACTTCACTAAGTGAACCTCTGTTTCCTCTTGCCCCCATGGATTACTACAAACATATTTACTGTTTCACTGGATTAGAAGGAATCTTGTCTGTTTTAATATTTTCACGTTTCTTTATCTAGAGAATAAAATCAGGAGAGAGCTTGGAAGGCTGTTTTCATGTTATTAAAACTCTCAGTAGAAGACCTCGAAGTTGGACTCAATGTGTAGAACTAGCAAGAGTGAAATTTGAAAAGTATTTTAGCCATAAGGTAGGTAAGACCTATAAATGAGGTAGCACTAGACTGATGAGGATTTTAGAAAACTTGGTGGCCCTAATAACAAGGTGTCCAAGTCTTTGCACTCACTTCCATCTTTTCATAAATAACAAACTATATTTGAAACCTAAAAATGCTGCATATCCCATTCTACTGTAACACTTCTAGTAAACACTGGTTTATTAACTCACTTTTAGTACTCTTTTCAGTAGTCTCCATGCAGTTTTCTTGGCATTTTTCCAAAGTGTCACGTTTATCAGATGTCTTTTATTAGGCAGTGGGTTTTTGTTTCCCACACTAAACTCCTGTTACTGAACTCACCTTTGTACCCTGATTTTCTCAAAGATTTTTGTGAAATAAGGGCCAGTTATTCTGACAGTCTGGTCGATAGTATCACTTAAAGTATGTGTGTAATTTTGTAGGAAAGATAGGATTGGGATGTTGTGGATTAATAAACATTCCTGTACATACAGAATCCCTGTTGTCACATTGAGAAAATATTGCATTCCAAGTTCTGAATCCATAAGCAAGGCTCCTGAAGTGAGAGTAAGGTGCGGGAGAATGCTTTGCTGCTTGGATTAAATGCCTTGCTTGAGCTTTGTACAGAAGAAGTGACATTGTCATCTCTGTTCTGTGAATGGAACGGGAAAGCACTCTGTCTAGTCAAAGGTGTTTCATGATTTTCTTAAGTCTTTAAATTAATTCAGCTAGACAGGCTTGATTTAGTGTGGTCATGTCAATCTCTGTGACAAATCACTAAAGCTTCTCTGGCTTTTCCTCTAGGCTCTTCAGCTCCTTCATTCATTTCCCCTTGATACACGATTAAAAGATGGAAGTAAGTACAAATGTCCCTTTATGCCTGTTGAAAATTCATGGCATATGTCATGTTGTTGCTGCTACTGGTTCCTTAGGATTTCATCTGAAGTGTGTTTTCCTACCAGGTTTGTTTTGGCAATCACCAAAGAGGCCTCCTTTCCCAGTGAAGTTTGAATTTAATGATCCCTTGTAAGTATGGTGCTGTCCCAGATGCATGGTATAGCATCCTATAAAACTCGCTGCAGAAGTGCAAGGCAGTGGCTTTACAGCCCTGGAAGTTGGACTGGAATCGACAAGTGTTAGTGCACAGTCTTATCCTGTGGCAGATTTGGTGAGCTGTCAAATACTTTCACTGTGGATAATTTAACTTTCACTGACATGGGATTGGAGGGTGCTGTTCTGACTTCATCTGATGTGAAATTGCTTAGAACAACTCATTTCATGTCTTGTATGGCTGCAGAGTTACTGAGTTCTTGCTGTCACACCTCCCTGCCCCTGCTGTCCACATTATAAAATGCAGAATGTGCCGAATGACCTAGTGAAGGGACTGCTTTTCTTGTTCATCATAAATCTAGATAGCTTGGGTATTACAGATAATTTTAAAAATTCATGTGGTTGATGGATTAAACAGCTTTTATCTGCTGTATATCTACAACTGCTTTGAGCAACTGGATCATGGGTTTTAGTTTGAGTGAAAACTGACGTCATGGTAAATGTCAAAGTAATTCTGAGATTAGGCTTTTTATCATACTGATGTCATGTGAGCATTTGTAATTGTTTGCTTGACTGCAAAGCTTAAGGAAATAGGGTTTTTATTAAATAATTCTCCACTCATCAAAATTTGCTTAGTTTTGGGGACAACTTCTGAATCACTCAAAATGTGCTATTTTGTTCTGTGTACACTGAAGGATGGAAACTCTGTTTCTCAGTATGTTTGTTCAAGATCTTGAGCATGATTGCAAACCTTTGGGCAACTAAAGTAGACAAAAACAACCAACCAAAAAGAATTCTTTTTTCTTTAGGCACTATGGCTTCATCGTGAGCACAGCAAAACTTTTTGCAACAGTGTACTGTGTTCCTTTCACAGAAAAGGTAATCTAGACTGTAACAGTGTTCCCTTAACTTGGTGCTCAGTTTTGGCCTGATGTCCAATTGCCAGTTCTTTTTAAAAGCTGATTAAAGTGATTCTTACAATAATCTATCCTTCAGCACTGGCTGTTTGGCAGCTGCTTACACTTATTTTCTTTATTTAAATCCCTAACCTAGAGAAGAAATCAGTAGTGTATTGGATATTTTCAGTAAGCACTGAACTTGGGAATTATTATTTTGATGCAATATAACAACTGAACTGAAAGAAAATCTTTTTAAGGCTTTTTTAAAAATTAAGTGTCTTAGGTATGCTATGGGGGTTTTACTTTTTACTGCTTACAGCCTCTCCTTTTACTCCTTTTACTGCTTACAGCTTATCCTTTGTTTCTTGTTTGTTTTCTAATTGGACCTTCCTGTAAGTCCGGTTTGCACTTCTGTTTAGTTTTCAAGTGCTGGGCACTTCAGACTGATCTGGTTTGCTGTGACAAATGAATTGTCACTCGGTGTTTTAGTGACGATGTTTGGCTGAAACATCACTGAATATCTGTGAGACTTTGTGGGTCTAGTAGTCTTTGAAATCCTGTTGTATTTACAACCTTTTTGTGGAGGCCTTTTCGAGTTGATGTGAATTAAAATTGGTTTTCTTTAAAACCATAACAGGACTTGTCAGAGGAAACCATTTTGGGGATTATTTCATCTGTGAAGGTACCAGAGTTTAGACCTTCAAACAAAGTAAGTGTGATACTTGATTTAAAGAAAAAAATTAAATATTCCATAAGCAGTGTCCCACATCTCCAACTACTGCATTGATGCCGTTGAGAAATTAACACAAATTATAATGTGTTTTGGGGAAATAAGAGTGTGTTAAGATTAGAGGGAACCTCTGAAGACCACCTAGTTCAATCCTAAGCAGGGGCAGCTAGAGCCGGTCGTCAAGGACTGTGTCCCACTGGGTTATGAATATCTCTGAAAATGGAGACTCCACGGCCTCTCTCTGGTACCTGTGCCAGTGTTTAGCCATCCTCAAAGTTTTGTCTGGGATGTTTCTGTCTGTTTCTTTTTCTTTGAAGGTTTTTTGCGTGTTTCTCAGGGAATTTTATGTGCTTCAGTTTGTGCCCTTGTGCTGTCATTGGGCACAGTGAAAAGAGTTTGGCTGTGCTCTCTGTACTTCCCCCCCATGAGATACTTGTACACATTGATAAGATCCCACTGACCCTTGTCTTCTCCACTCTGAACCATCACAGCTCTCTCAGCTTCTCCTCATATGAGAGATGCTCCTGTCCTTTAATGTTCTTAGAAGCTCTTGGCTGGACTTGATCCAGTAAATCCTTGTCTCTTTTGAGCTGGAGAGGAAAGCCTGCTAGGAAGACAGGAAATTCAGTACACTTGACACTTGTGCTGTATGAAGTTCATATATTTCATTACTCAATATATTGAAGTTCATATATTTCATTACTCTGCACACACTTGCAGGTTGTACAGACTGATGAAACTGCAAGAAAACCAGATCATATTCCTGTCAGCAGTGAGGATGAAAGAAATGCTATTTTCCAGCTGGAGAAGTCTATACTATCCAATGAAGCTCTGGAAAGTGAGTAGTGCAAACCAGCTTTATAGTTTAGTAGTATTGTGCATTTGCATTTGCCACTAGTGACATTCAGGTCCTTGGATGAAGCAGTTCTGGAATTCTGCAAGAAGTAGAGCTGATACCTAAAGCTTTCTGAAGTGCCATGCAGATACCTGTCCTGTTGCTTGACATTACCCTATAGTTCTGTATTTCTGAGATTCCTGGAAGTTTTAGGGCTTTCTGTTATGCTTGCTTGTAATTACAACACAGATGACAGTGAGCAGGTAGCAGCGGGGAATTGAACTCTTCAGGAGGGGAAGGGTGCTGGCTGGATCCCAGATGGACTGCAAGTGATTCAGGCATGAGAAGGCTGAGAGTCACTACTTAGAGCTCTCAATCTGAAATTATCCTAAATTGACTGGTAAGAGTCTTCCTCAGCATCTTCTAGACTTAAAATGAGGGTGGTCACATCCCATTATTATGCCTGGCCACACAAAGGGGTCACTGGGCAACAACTACAATGCAAGATTTTTTAGCCCATGAATCCAGGAGAAAGATTAGCTTATCCCTAACTCATCCCATGGAGTGTCAACCCAAAACTCTGACTCAAGTGCTACTGAGTCCATATATTGAAATTTTTGCAGATAAACTAAGCTTTAAAAGGGAATTTCCATAGCGCTTTAGTGAGGTGGGGTGTATGAGAAACATCCATAGGAATATTCAAAATCTATTCTTGGTGGTGCAAGGAGAGTAAAATTACAGAGCTCTGTTGATGTTTCATTATTCACTTTTAGCAAGTGGTATTGAGAGGGCCATTTCCTAGCATAGGAAAACAAGTAAGGCACCAAGCTCCAGGATGTGAAATTTCTAATGTGTTAAGGTTCTAGTTCCTTTAAATTATGTTTAGGACAGCTTCAGTTTTCTAATAATAATTTTTGCTCTTTTTTTTCTTCTTTTTATGAGCAGCTGACTTGCAAATGAAGCCCATCTCCTTTGAGAAAGATGATGATAGTAATGGGCACATAGATTTCATAACAGCAGCATCAAACCTGCGAGCCAAGATGTACAACATCGAGCCAGCAGATCGGTTCAAAACAAAGCGCATTGCTGGAAAGATTATTCCTGCCATTGCAACAGCTACTGCTGCAGTATCAGGGCTGGTGAGATTGATTTTTAAAATGCATATTTCTTTCTCTTACTGTTTCTTGCCTAAAACTGCTGTCTGTTATCTGGGTATTGATTACTGCTACCATGACAGAGGCTCATTTAAAGAAATGGATTTATTTCTTATGTACCAATAGCAAAGGTCATGCTTGGTTCTAGATGTGGTTGCTGAGGAACACATATAGTGCATGTAGCTCAGTGTGAAACCACAGTGCCAGCTGAAGATTGAGCTCTGCTTGGGAGCCTCAGGCAAGAGGTTGTGAACTGATGCTGTCCCTCTGCACAACAATGAGCATGGGGACCTGTGGCCCAGCCTGGTGACCAGACACTCAGAGACACAGCAGGAGCCAGGGACGGAGCTGGAGGACCCTGGACTGTTGGGCACACAGACTGTGAGGGTACAAAAGCCTAGGCAGTCCTTTGTTCAGGGCCCCTTCTCCAAGGCACCAGCTTGAGTTGTTATTCTGTTGCCACACCACCATAAGATTGCTTAATGAAACCAGAGGTCTGAGACTCTGGTAAGGGAAGCCCAAGGTCAAACCAGCAAGGAAACCTTGTCTGGTTGTGAGAGTGGGATGAGTAGCAAGGCACTGATTGAGAAGCCGTCCACTGTGAAAGGGATTCAGTCCCACCAATGAAAGCCTTTGCTGGTGTGAGTGTGGCTGCTGGAGTGGCTCCTGAATGGTCAAAAAGCTAAGTTTCCTCAATATGTTGAGCCTTTGGTGCTTTTATTTTTGATTTGCAGCACAGAAAGGTGGGTTGGATTTCAGCATTTTGGTTTCTTTTTGGCCATTGATACTAACTTCCAACAGAATGCTGCTGCCAAGAGTGGAAAGAATCTGTTCTGTACTAGTTCACGTTCATGCATCTCAACAGAACTTCATGCTTTGAGATGATTGCATGAACCAAACAATTTTGGAAGAGTACTACATTAAGAACAGTTTTGAATGTTTTAAGTATTTCCCTTGGCTGCAGTAAAATTTGTTACTGTGGCATAGTGGTTTGCATTTCCATGTTATTTACTCTGCCAGCTGGACAAAGGCTGATCTCATTAACAACTTCCTTGGTAGTTGCTGGCCTCTTAACTACACTAGAGTTAATAACACTAAAACCTAATAAGTAAATCCTAATTTCCTGCAGGTTGCACTGGAACTCATCAAAGTTGTGGGTGGCTACCCAGCTGATGCATATAAGAACTGTTTTCTGAACCTAGCCATTCCCATAATGGTCTTTACAGAAACTGCTGAAGTAAGAAGAACAGAAATCAGGTAGGAAGGTCAGAAGAGCAAGGACAATACTTGGAAACCTACTAATTGATGCTTAGAACTTGCTGAACCATTTCAACAAGTGTGAAGTTTGAATAGTTACTAAATCCAGATAGCCACATTAAGGCTTTATGTGCTCACATAGCAGAGCTATGATGGAACCACAGCACATGGCCGTACTCCAGTTAAGCATTCGAGATATTCAAGGGATTATTTTTGTTGTTTAAACTTGGAAGATGATGAATTGCTTCATGCTTGCTATCAGACTCTGCTGTCCACTTACTGTGTACTGCTAGAGGTGTAAGTGATCCTTGTAATACTGCCAAAGGTGTCCTATAATGCATTGCCTGAGAATTTCCTTTTGAAAAATGCAGTCCATATTCATCTGTCCTAGTTTAAAAAGTAGTGGGTTTAAAGGCTTAGTTTGGTTTTCAGTGGAAGCTGTTACTTGTGAGACTTAAAAATCTAGAGAAGGTAGATGTGTGGTATTGTTCTTAGGAAACATCCCGTACATGCTTTTGCATCTTGTTCAATATAAGAGTTATTTTTCAGTAGGTCTGAAAACTCAGTAACTTCATTGTCAGATACCACGTTTACTTAGAGGTCTTACTGTGTCTTGTGCTTAGCAAGGTCAGAGGGCTGGAGAAATGGCAGCAGAGAGGGAAGAGATTTTTGCTCAAGATTAACCAGCACATTGCCAAGAAGACATGGCAGTTCTTCAGTACGCTTTTAAAGGGAGTGACTGAGTTCACATTCTAAACTAACAACCTTTCACTTTTTAAAACAGGAATGGGATATCATTTACCATCTGGGACAGGTGGACAATTTATGGGAAAGAGGATTTTACTCTTTTGGACTTCATAAATGCTGTCAGAGTAAGTTTTCTACTGTCTAATACAAGACAAGAGGAAAGGAGTTTCTTATTTTGGGTTGTTGAATTGTGTTTTGTTTTTTATTTCCATCAAGTTACTGTTCAAACCAGAATAATTTTAGTAGTAACTAATGTCAGTGGGAATGTCTCTAAGTATAGGCAGCCAAGCCTGTTTTCAAATTCCTTGCTAATTCTGTTGGCTCAAATGTATCTTAATAAAATTTTCTGTCAGCATCCATGCATTAGCAGGTTTTCTGGTTTGGATCCTATGGATTTGAATAATTAGCTGTAGTATTAGCAGCAGCAGTATCTGCTGGTTTGGGCAGCTGTTCTAGTCTTATAACAAGTTTCAATTTGTGAATTCCAGGAGAAATATGGAATTGAACCAACTATGGTTGTACAAGGAGTCAAAATGCTCTATGTTCCAGTGATGCCAGGCCATATTAAAAGATTAAAGTTGACGTAAGTATAACTGGAAAATTGATTTAGGGATGCAATGCACATACAAATTATGTCCATTGCTTGTATCAAAAGGACATGTGTCTGACAGCAGTATTTTCTCTCAAAGTGGTTTCTAGCCATTAATACTTTAGAAAGAATAAAGATATTGGAAAGAGAAAAGATAATTTATAACTATTTATTAAAAACAAGAAAAAAAGAGGAAGTAAATTAACTTCTGTGATGAGGAAAGGAGACTTACAAAATGCTGCTTTAACTGTTGAATACCAGAATGAGAAAGCTAAAGAAGTCTGACAGTAATTTTGGGGGGGGAAAGAATGGTTCAAGCAGAGCAAGAGTACTAAAGCCTGTTGAAACTGGCTTAAAACTAATGCTGACGTTTAGCAACTGAGCTCTTAACCAATAATGTATTGCTTGCAGTTTAAGATTTCTGGAAGTTTGTTCAATAATAGTAATTGCTTGAGATTGTACATCACTTTAGCCCTTTTAAAAATGATGACATTCACAAAGGCTTTGCAATACTGCTCACAGACAGGAAATTGAGGTATTTCACCGTGGCAGTTAGGCAGGATGTGAAGGCAGGGCACTGGGTTTTGACTGAAGGCCTTTATAAAATAACAGCCAGATCTCGTCCGGGTTTAGTTCTGCCTTACACCTGTGGATTGAACTACTTCAGCTCAAAAGCTGTTCCTTACAGGTCCTGTGAAGTGTGTGCTAGTCAGTGCTCACAGGCTTTGCCGAAGCAAGTGGATGCACTGATCAGAATTGTTTTGAAGGCCTGCCAGTAGGTATCAGACGAAGAAGTATGAGTAAGCTACTTCAGACTCCTGGGGAGAGAAGAGCCGCTAAGCTGGCATACTAAGATGAGAATTCACAGCCTGTCACCAAAAACATTGCTTATATGCTTTCTCTTACAGCTATATCAATAATATTGAATGAGTGGGGTATGTCATGAAGTCAAAGTCATGGTAGGAAGCTGCCTTCTTGTGAATGAAGTTTAATAAGTCCAAGTTTTGCCGAGTCCTGCATTTTGGCCACAATAACCCCCTGCAATGTTATGGGCTGGGGACTGTGTGGCTGGACAGTGCCCAGGCAGAAATGGACCTGGGGGTATTGGTGACAGCAGCTGAACATGAGCCAGCAGTGTGCCCTGGTGGCCAAGAAGGCCAAAGGCATCCTGGCCTGCATCAGGAATAGTGTGGCCAGCAGGAGCAGGGAGGTCATTCTTCCCCTGTACTCGGCACTGGTGAGGCCCTACCTTGAGTGCTGTGTCCAGTTCTGGCCCCTCAGATTAGGAAGGACATTGAGATGCTTGAGCATGTCCAGAGGAGGCAACGAGGCTGGTGTGGGGCTTGGAACACAAACCCTGTGAGGAGCGACTGAGGGAGCTGGGATTGTTTAGCCTGGAGAAAAGGAGACTCAGGAGTGACCTTATCACTCTCTATAACTTCCTGAAAGGTGGCTGTAGTCAGGTGGGGGTTGGTCTCTTTCTCCAGGCAGCAACTGACAGAACAAGAGGACATAGTCTCAAGCCGCGTCAAGGGAAATACAGGTTGGATATTAGGAAAAAGTTTTTCATGGAAAGAGTGAGAAAGTGCTGGAATAGTCTGCCAGGGGAGGTGGTGGAGTCACCATCCCTGGATGTGTTTAAAAGAAGATTGCATGTGGCACTCAGTGCCATGGTTTAGTTGAGGTGTTAGGACATGGGTTGTACTCGATGATCTTGAAGGTCTCTTTCAACCAACACATTCTATGATTCTGTGAATATCAGGATTTTTTACTGCTCTGAGACTTTAATGGGCTGTGTCTGTCAGGACAATGGAATATGATTTGCTGAATCTCAGGTGTGTGCAATTTAGAGGTGGCTTATTCTCTATTTTAATTTGGTCTGTAGTATGCTGGGCCTGTACATATTGCTGGCAGTGAAATTCCTCCTAGTCTGGCCCTGAATTCCCACTGCCAATCCTCTTGATACATTTCTGAACTGTTCTTAATTTCTTTATAGGATGCAAAAGCTTGTGAAACCATCAGCTGATAAGAAGTATGTGGATTTGACAGTATCATTTGCTCCAGAGACTGATGGAGAGGAAGACTTGCCAGGGCCACCAGTGAGATACTACTTTGTTCAGGAAGACAATTGATGGTAGAGACACAAAAGTCACTCATGGACCATTTGTTCTAGGAGTGTGCTAATTTTCAGCTATTAAAGATGGTACTATATATTTCTTTTTGGTGAAGCCTTAATTAAATGGTGAAAATCAGTGGCTTTGCACTGAAGACAAACTGGATTTGTTTCTTCTGCTCCTGTATTCTTCAAGTCTGTTTGCTCAAAGAAGGATTGGTCACTCTATGAGATGGAATGTCCAGTACAGTCCTTACCTTAAAGGCAAAATTTGTACTGAGGAAAGCAAGAAGAATGGTGAACCTAAGAAATGGTCCCCCATGTGCAAATAAGCAATTTGCATTTGCTTAGGGAAGACTACAAAAAATAGGAAAAGCACCATTTTATGATACTCCTGGTGTTCTAAGAACATCTCAAATGCATTTCATATGTTACTTCATTCTCAAACAAGAATTCCATTCTTGCCATCTACACATGAGATTTAATCCATCTGAAAGGCTTAAACACGCACTTAAAAGCAGGGGAACTGCTTTCTTGTGTGGCTGGTTAGTGGTGCCGTGGTCAGCACAGCTGTCTTGTGTCAGTCTCAGCATGGAAACATAGGGAGGGGATGTAAATTGTCAAAACTCCCCCGAAGTCCAGAGAGCTGGAATTGTTGATTATCTGCACTAAGACTGTTCTTTGTGGAATACTGCAGTATGGGGAAAGTGAAAACCTATCGGAGAGCCGAATTAGCACTTTCAACAATAAAACTTGGTCTTCAACAAAGAGAAAATGTGGTCGAGCCTTTCTGCCCTCACCAAATTAAAATCACTGTAGCACTTGATGATCTTAAAGGGAGGAAAAGACAAATAACCTCTGGATGGTCATAGGAAACTGTTACCTCAGCTGCTCCTTTTGGTACCATTTCCCTATAGCAACTTGTTGTGCTGTACACCTGTCCCCAGAACAAGTCTGAACTGCACTGAGTAGCGAGGTTTTTACCCTCATTGTCAGTTGTGGGCCTGATATTTCTGAGCCTGAGAGAATTTTTTAGGTATCTAACAATTGCTAGCTCTTTCCCAAGGGAAACTTCTCAACAAAGTCGTCTTCTCAAAACATTCTAGGCAGATACTATTCTTACTCAAAATATTTTTCTCTAGCTGGTGTTTTTCTGTTTCTGTAGTTTAACCAATGGAATTAGAGAGGTGTCATTCCTATGTACCAATCATATTTATTTTGTATCGTAACACTTTATAAATAGTAGGAAGAATTAGAAAATAGAGCCTTTTATTCTTTGCCTTCTGAGAATCTTGGAGTTCTTAGTCTTTATTTTGTGTCCAACAGCGATAGTTGCTTATTGGGATATCTAATTATAAAATTTCTGCTTAACTGGAAATCATTATGGACTAGTTTTGCTGCTGTAGTGAGGCAGGTGTGTTACAGAAACATCATCATTTAACTCATTTAAATACTGGATACTTGAGGTAGTACTTCTTTTTTTCTCTCCATCATAGTAGAGCAAGACAAGGTTAGAGTAAAAACTTACAAATTTAAATACCTTCTCATGTGTTTCAGCTTAAGAGGTTGTTATTGAACATTATGTCCTGCAGCTGTTGCAAAAGGTATTAACAACTTAGCTGTTTATCCTCAATCATAATTTATTAAGCTTTAGGGATATATTCACATTTAATTTAGTGATGTCACTAATTAGTGCTAAGGATCACTTAAAGGTTTAGGTCAAGTTAAAAACACTGTCACCTCTCACAGTTGGAGGCTGAGAAACGACAAACTTTGAGTAAGTATACTCTGTTATGTTAGTGTGGTGGTAACATCATGCTTAGGCTTTTGAAATAAGCTGCATTTAAAAACAGTAAAGTCTCAGAACTATTCTAGAATGCCATATGACTGTCCTCAGGGTTTAAAGTAAACTGTGAGATATAATTCATGCAGTGGCTTTTACAAATGACAACATGTACACCTTTGAGAGCCTTGTAAAACGTCCAGGTCAAGGCTAGCAGGGATCACAGCCACAATTTACAGATATTGCTGTATCTTTATGCTGCTCTTATTGTGTGTGTCTGCTGGATGGATGGATGCCCTTTGGATGGGTTCTGCTCAGTTAAAAAGTTGGTTATGGAAAAGCTAAAAATGGCACAATGGCTCTAATATTTATTAGCACACCTTTAAATTTTTTGATATAAATGAATCTATACTATTGAATCACAACTAGTAACTTCAAGAGGACGGTCTGTAGAAGAACTTGACATGTCAAGTGGCTTGTTAAAACTGTTCTTCGTGCTTTAAACCTTTTTGAATTGCTGATATGGAGAGTGAAGGTGTTTTTATGGAAGATTGTGGAGTGCAGTGATTCAGTATGAATTTGTGTTTGATAGAGCCTGTTTCTCAATCTGTTCCTGCGTTTTATCAAAAGTCTCTGCAGGTGTTCAGCAGGATCACACTAAATAGGCTCTGTCAAACTGGGCGAGTAAATTTTGGGGTGCTGATCTTCCAGATCTCCAATGTTGTCACAGTGCTACCAAGCTTGAGGCTTGTAGCGTTACCTGGAATCTAAGAACTGCTTTTTCTCTTTTCCTTTTTTTTTNGGGGCGCGCGCGCCGGCCCCGGTCCGGGATGGCGGATACCTTGGTGAGAGCGCGGGAGCGGCCCGTCTGTGTGTTTCTGTCTGTTTCTGTCTGTTTCTGTGTGTCTGCGTGTGTGTGTGTTTCTGTCTGTCAAGTTTGTTGTGGGCGGCGGCCGGGCCCGTCCGTAGCGCAGGGACGCGGCCCTCGGCGAGCTCTGGAGGGGAGGGAGGGGGCTGGTCTTCTACTTCCNGTTCATTGCAGTGAAAGCTTGTGTTTGTCTAGGACTGTTTGATGCACAATTCCTTTGGAGCAGCTAAAGCTTGCTGTCTTCCAGCAACAACGAAGAACTGCCTTTCCACTAGAGCACTTCAAATAGCTTTCTTTCAACATGTTGTTCTTTGAGAGAGCAGTTTGAGGAATGAAGTTTTATATCAGTAATGAAGATCCTTGTCACTCAAATGCTTTCTTGTAGAGTTTGCTCATATTTGCACCAGCTCTCTCTGAATCTCTATCACTCTAATAGATGCAGTTAATTAATTCATGCATACAAAGCTTTAAGCAGCCAGATCAACTTTTCTCTGGTTAGTCAACATGTTTCTTTAATGTTAGGAGTAGTGAGAGTTCTGTGTGAGGGTCTCAATACTGTTAACAAGACTGCTTTGATGGATCAGATTGATTTAAGCTTTTACTATCTATACCACAAGCAAAAAGTAGATGTTTCCATATTATTTTCTCACCCTTTCCCTATGTATGGTGAAATACGTGACTGCTTATTAAAATGATAAAGCTATTCAAGAATAGTTGTATATAGGAAGAACAACTCTGGCACCAGTTGGGCTGCCAGCTCTTCATGGCTTCTCACATCCTGAAATAATACAGGTTTGAGCTAGGCAGAGAGTTCATACATGTCAGACTTGCCATCAAATACAAGTAAAGATTTTAGATAAGTTCATGATCTTCATGTTTATAATTTTTCCTTGTGTCTTTGAAACAATGTGGATGTAGGCCAGTTGTTTTAAGAAAGGAGCTGAATTTCAGCCAAAAGCTGAAATTAACTGGAAAGTTTATCAATCCCTGAGCAATTACAGAAAGCAAATGCGCAGCACAGTGCAGCAATCTAAACCTTTGTCCAAAGGTTCATACATTTGACCAGAGACCTTTTGAATATTTATTTTAGTAAAGGTATATTGTGTGCGGTTGATGAAGTAGCTGGTACAGGTGCTTATGCATGGTCTGCAAAGTTTACTGAGGCTCAAGCTTAAAGCTGCCCTAAGTTTCAGCCTTGATAACAGCAGAACTGTGTTGCTGAAGTGTATCCTTTTGTATGGCACAGGCGAGAGACGGGTCACAAGTGTTGAGTAACCACTTACTTCTCTCCAAATTTCAGTTTCATAGGGGAAAAGCTGCAACTCTGATCCATGCATACTGAGCAGCATTCTCTTCACAAAGTGATCTGAACTATTTTCATGGAAAGAAAGTAGTAACCTCTCACATTATGATGTACTTTTACAATATAATGGGCCTTCCCTTTATAAGTCAGAAAGGATAGGAATGAGACCTGGTGTTCCGGTCACAAGCGTGTAATAAAAAGCATCACTTAAAACTTTATTTTTGGGCAGTGTTTTGCCAACACTGTAAGGTACTTGCGGCCTTCAGTTCTCAAGCAGTTGTTTTTTGCTCGTTGTTGAGTTCTTCAGTAGAATTTTAAAGAGAAAACTGCAGCGCCCCGTGGTGACAAGGGATGTTTTGAAGCGTTTGGAAACCCGAGGATTTGAACTGGCGTTTCCTACGGGGGAAATAAAAGAACGGGAAGCACTGCATGCTCGCCCCCTCAGAGAAAAACGGGCAGGAAGGGGGAGGGGCGGGGCAGCCGCTGCTTCTGCGCAGGCGCAACAGCCGCCCGCGCCAAAATCAGCTGCCCTGCCTGGCGCCCGGCGGCCGTCAACCAATGGGACGGGGCCGGGGAGGCGCGGCCGGGGCGCTGCCGCCC
>VWYN01028180.1:32153-73688 GCA_013400075.1 Hippolais icterina
TGTTTCTGTCTGTCAAGTTTGTTGTGGGCGGCGGCCGGGCCCGTCCGTAGCGCAGGGACGCGGCCCTCGGCGAGCTCTGGAGGGGAGGGAGGGGGCTGGTCTTCTACTTCCCCTGAGGAAAGCGAGGCTGGAATTGGGGTTCCGCGCTCACTCCAGGTCCGCGCTGTTGGCGCAGACATTTGTGCTCTGAGGGCTGGTCTGTTGGGAGCCCCGTTCCCCTCAGGGCACAAGTGTCTGTGCCAGAAACCCCGTCCCCTCAAGCTGCCTCTGGAGAGCCGACTTCCACGGGCGAATGAGCTCATCAAGAGCAGGACACTTGTGCAGGCACGCTAGAATCGTGCTTAAGTTTTAAAATTCTTCATGTGTAGCGCGACACGAACACAATAATAAATGAACTGTTAAAGGCTCTTTTAGGTCTGTGACAGGAATTTTTAATGTCTTTGATGCGCAAGGTCACTTGCCAGTGCATTATGCTGCACTTTGCTGCGAGGGGAGGGGGATTTAAGCTGGAGTGCCGGATTGACTGCGGAGTGTCGTTCTACACAGTTTCTTAAATGATGGCTTTTGGTCAGTTGTTTTCTCATGTCACCTGTAATTTCCTTCGGCCCCTTTAAACCGATGTTGAAAATTTGCAGTGAAATCAATCTATATGGAGTTTGGTTATTTTTGATACCAGAAGTAATATCCAAAGGGGAATCACAAAGAAGTGCAAAGTGCTGTCAGTATGGCAAACTTCAGAAAAACGTGCTGAATTCTCTTGTGTTATGTTTAGATAATCTCCACACTAAATATACTCTATAAATTTACACGAATTAGGAAGAGGTTATAATTGTTTTTCAGCTAAAGATTTACATTTTTTGAGATGTTTTCCTATCACTTTTGTGAAGAACTGCATTCTGCTTTGCTGTTGAATTTTTCTTGCCCTTTCTTACCATTTTATCCTCTTCAACCATTGCTGGTTCCCAGGTCAGCAGCTTTATATGATTACACAGAGACTATGCTGCTGCTTGAATTATTATTGCTCTAGTTGTGGAAAACAACTGGGGTCCTCTCTGCTGTTTGAATGACTTTGGTTATACTTGGGTTTCAAGTGTATGAAGAGGCACTGTGGCATTCTAAGAAAAACAATGCTGCAATAACTCCCACTCTCCCACTACTTTAAGATGTCTCAAGAATCCTTAAGATCTTGTTTTTCTGTCAAGTGTCATCATGCTTAGTAAAAATTAATTCTTATTTCTTCACAGAATCGTTTAAAAAAAGACTACAGAACAAGATTCTGCCATGGAGGAGGGTAATTTACATTTAAACACATATTCTTAGATTCTGGAAAACTTACCTTGATTTTTATTTGAGAGCTAAATGTCAAAACTATGTGATGTACCTTATTAAATTGATCGTATGGTGTTTCCCAAATTTATTTCTTAGTTGTAAGAGGAGCAGGCTTGGTGGGGGGACAAGACTCTAAGGTTTTGCTTTGCTGGGGCAGCAGGTTGTGGTGTAGCTGTACCTGAGGTACCCCTAACTGGGCTGTCTGAGTATGGAAATAGTAATCTGTGCAAACATGTTGCCTTCAAGGAGTAGAGAAATAAAGCCCTTGCAGAGTTCCAGCATATTTGGGCCTTGCTGGTAAATGTTAGAGATTAGTTTGAGCACTTGCAGTGCTGTGACATTCTTTACATGCGTGTTAGGAGTCTGTGAAGGTTTTGTTATTGAAATCCATTTTTGGACATGGGTTTCATGAGCTTATGAAATATACCCAATTAGTTGTTTTTAAAGGTATATAATGATCATTATGGGAGTAGTACTCTATGGCTTTTCTAGTGTTATTTTGCTTTTGATCAACACTGTCTGGCTGGTGAATCGCTCACTTCTTCCCTTTTCATTTGTGCTGGTTTGAAATAATAATCCAACCAGCTGAGCTGTCCACTTGCTTATGGATTGGATACCTCAAGCCAGTCCTGGCTGCTGAAACTTTTATATAAGCACAGAAATAGCTTGTTTTACAGGGTGACTCCTTGTATGGAGGGATAGGCGTGCAGCAGCACATTTAATTTCTAGGTCTGCTGTGACTGCATCACTGTGCAGGCAACATAGCTCAAGGTCTGATTTATAAAAAATTATTTATTTCAAGTGAGACTCTAGTCAGCCTAAAGGTCATTTACCTCAGCGCTGTTGCAGTAGTTGCATGTTTTTGTTTATGTAGAGAGAATTCTTCATTCTTATTATAATCTGTGGCAATGAGGCTTTTTTTCCTGGAATTCTTACTTAGACAAATTTCTTTGCAGCTATCTATGCATGGAAATGGTAGGTAAAAATATATTAAAGTTGAAACTAGGAGAAATAATAACCTAAAATATTAAGAAGTAAAACTTTGCTACTTTAATATTTGGGATGAAAACATTTGCTATTTTTGATTGAAAATATGTTTTCCCTCTTCTTTCTAGAAATAAGATTGATCTACAGCCAGGTCAAAATGTACTGAAACTCATACAGGATTGTTTTGAAAGTAAGCTCTTATTTGGTGTTTTGCCTGATTTGCTGATAAAAGAAAAAAAGTATTTTCTTTCTTGTGTTATATTTAGTAGTAAGTAGATAGAAATAAAAAATAGGGGTAAAGTAGATAAAAATAGTATTTCTCAGGGTTTTTCTTTCTCAAGCAGCTGTTTCCTTTCTTCTTTGGATTTACATGACCTTAATAAGCGTTAGAACTTGTTAAAATAAACGAAACCTGGACAATTCCAAGATTCCTGTATTTACTGTTTTTTTTCTTCATAGGTTGCAGCAGTGATCTTACAATAAACTCTCCAAATTGCTCAACCTTTATTTTGAAAAATAAGAAGAGGACTTCAGTGCAGAGACAAAGGATAAGTTCTGTCAGTGTCATAGGGTAGCACTGGGTACAGGTTCTTGTGGGTACAAGTTCCGTTCTGTAGCATTTAGTTCTGTATGAGCACCTGTGAAAATATATAGGCTGTAATTTAGCAGTCTATAATGGTTGTTGGAAATATGATTTTTTCTTAATTTGTTGTGCTCTAATAGTAAATATTCTATAAGTAGAATTACTTAACTTTATTTCTTGGGTTTTTGCTAATGAAAGCTTCTTCAGGATAGTTAAATTTCTCATAACCTTAGGCTGAAGCACGCTGCTTTATTACTGGTGGTGGGTATGGCTGTCTCGGACTCCAATGGAGTTGGTTGTGATCACTTTGCTAGATATATGGGCACAGTTCTTAGCTATTAGACAGACAGTTAAATTCAAAGGTAATTCACGTAGAAAAGCAGCTGATTAATTCCTGATAAAATAACTTACCTGTTATATGTACAATAACTTCATATGTCTGTAACTTTGTTGATTAAGTGGAAAGAAGTTGAAGGCCTTGTTAATGTGCTGCCTGAGAGGATGATACCAATAATCTAGACTCCATATTTTGTTTTAACAATTTAATTTTACTTTTTTCTTTTAAGTAGGATACTCTATTAATGGCAGGGTTTAGAACAGGTAGCCTTTTAATGGTGTTTGTTTAATTTAGTCTGATGTTAGAATATAATCTCAAATCAATTCTTGCTAAACCTCAGCCTGTCTTAGTAAAGGTTAATTAAATAGTTTAAATTAATAATTCTAATGACAATAATAAGTAGTTTATCTTGAGATTAGCAGGATGTCTGGTTAAAGCTGCATGTAGATTTTTACTGTACACAGTTTTACCTATTGTTTGAAATTTACAGTTACTTTTAGAAAGTTGTACACAATAGATTTGCACAGTAGTTTTACACAATAGAAAGTGTTTAGGTGAAATAGAACTGTGATTGGAATGAGTATGAGTTAAGGGAAGGAGATTATATCATGTTCCGTAGAAATGTACATTCCTGTTAAAATACTGTTGCTTTATCAAATATTTTACTTTGTCTCATTATTTGTTACCAACTATGACAGCCCGAGGCAGAGTCAGCCAAGTCTGTGAAAAGAGCCCATAAGTCTGCAGAACCCTCACCCGCGTCACCACTAAAACCAGTCAGCAGCAGAGGTTGGTCACACTATTACTTAATTAAGGTTTTTAGAGTAACTATTTCTTGGGATTTTGTAAGGGTTTAAGTAAAAGAATCGAACCTGTTCTATATATATGGCAGGACAGTTATGTGAGTCACACCTGGAGCCTGCAACACACGATTACGCAGCTGCTTCTAAAAACATAGAGTCTTCTGTGTCTAAAAGTGGAAAAGAAAATACATTAAAAGATGTTGAAGCACTGTCCCAGCATCCGGCCGTGCCTTTGGACTCTGAGAATAATCGTGGATCTGTTGCATCACCTCTTCCTGTGGAGGAAGCCAAAAGGTCTCCTGTAGTTAAGTAAGTAGAGCTGAACGTGGTTGTGGCGTTGTATTCTATGTGTGCCCTCCACCTCAGGGTAAATCAGGTTTGGATTGTGAACTCATAAAAATAATTCCAAACTTTTAAAAAAGTTTCTATATCTGGGTTTAGAAAGGGCAGAATTATTTTATTTAATATTCTGGTGATAAGTGTAGTACCCAAGTGAAGGAAGCCTGTCAAAATGAATTTAAACTCTTTTTTTCCAGGGAAGTTCACCAAAGTATCTGCTTCTTAGATTGTCTAGGCTTCTTCAGTGAATCCTATTGACAGTGTTGACTTTAAAAGTTAACAATTTGTTAAAGCAGAAATGAGCAGTCATTGTTCCTCTTGCTCTGAATATACAAATACTTTATACAAATTAAAATAGCTTCAGTTGTGATTATTATCTCCTTGTTGGAAGATTTGAAGCTGAACTGCAGCACTGGCCAGTGTCCTGGCCACAGTTCTGTTTTTCTAGAGGACTGAATCTCTGGGGTGGATCATAAAGATGGGCTGACACTGATCCCATTGACTCCCATTGATGGAATGAGATTGGAAAGACAGTGCACCTACAGCCAAGGAGAGCTGATAATTTCTCAAGCACGTTCTCTTAGAATTAGGAATTTGTTTTACTGAGCAGTCTTTACTTTGATCAAGAGTCACATGCTGACTCCATGTTGCCTGTGGACACTTGCTACTATGCTGGAAAGTACTACTGCTAACCTGTGTTGCAGCAAGTTTCCAAAGGGAAGCTCATTCATAAGAAGTGAGATGCTGTCAGCAGGAGCATCTGTTTGTCCTCACAATACTTTATTGTGCACTCAGGATTTATAGCAACATGTTTGAATGCTGTTTCTGATTCATAGATTACCTTTTGATAATTGGAATACGCCAGCTGCAGCAAAGAGCCATGGAGAAGTTGAAAATTTGGAAGGAGCTCAGCCTGGGAGAGATGAGCAGGTTGTTCCTGTGCAAGGAACAGAACGTGTTCCTGCATCATCTGCCCGGACAGAGAAGTCTTTCTCTTCAGCTATCTTAGCAGCTGTAGCAACAAGAGCACTTGGACAGAGGTTTGTTTGGAGGCTTAATATGGATTGTACAATGGATGAACTTTATAATAGTTCTTCCAAGGAATGTTCTGTACTGTGTCTAGATGTTGGGAGATTTGGAAGACTGGAAGTCGGTTTCCCCCCCGACCCTGAATGATATGAATATTTTTTCCCTCCATTCTTTAGATATTCAACCTCGATATCACCACCATCACCTCGTCCTGTGAAACATCAAGATATAGAAATAGAAATAGAAAATGAATGTGAATTTTTAATTGATGAATCAGGTGGTGCATCTTCTCCTTCTTGGATTTCAATACCCTCTAAGAACAAAAAATCAAAAAAGGGTGGCTCTGCAGCTCTCATTTCTAAACCTCAGCCCTCTGAAAAGAAGAAGAAAGTACAGACACAGAATAAGAAAGTCAAGAACAGAAAAGTACAGGTTAAAGCACTTACTGAACAGAAACTGGATGTTGGAGCTTTTGACTTCAAAGAAATGTCAGAGTCAGATCCAATCCCTAATAGTGAAGAAAACGTCCTTACATCTCAAAGCCGAAAAAGTACTCACATAGGTAAGTTACTTACCAATTCTTCAGACTTTTCCTTCCAGGTCACATTACTGGAATATTCTCTGGTGGTTTATAAGGAATAATAAGGTTTATAATAAAGTAGTTGATAGACGTCAGTGGATTCTTTTTCGGTGTTTCAGTTGCACAGTTCGATTTGAGTGAGACAGAGAGGCGGTGAAACTGTCTCCACTTTTTTTGCCACACCCTTTGCCTTTCTTGTTAGGACATTAAAAATTAAATTAGCAATGTTACCTTTTCTTATGAAGAGTCATAGAAGATAGGTGGCCAACAAGCTTTTGTTCCTCTCTCCATAGAAAGGTGGTTATGTGCATTGGACAGAAAGGGGATTGAGTTTTAGGAATGATTAGTGAAGGATTTTGTAGCACAAAACACTGAAAACTGGAAAGCAGACTGAATGTTACATTTTTGCCACCCTTTTTTTATTAGGAAATACTCGAAGTACACCAAAAAGTTTTTTGTAGACTATAGTTTAGTGAAAGCCTTCTTTTAGCCAGTGGTGATAAAACTGGTTTTGTGATACCTTTTTTTTTGTTTTCCCATTTTGATTCTTTGGGTTTTTCCCTGCATTCAGATGTCAACATATATCTTCAGGTTTAATGGGAAAAGGTATTAATGTCTAAATATTTTGTGTATTGACAGGAAAGACTAAAAAGGATGCAAGCCAAGACTCTCCAAACCAGAGAAAGAACACATCCTGGAAACCAGAAGCTGAAGAGCTGATGTTGTCATGGTCTGGATTGGAAACAAAACCATCTTATGAAGAGCAGTGTAAAACAAGGATGCTGCCAAATGAGGATTTGCCTATGCCCTCATCTGGGCATCAGGAAGAGCAGACTGTGTCACTAAGAAAGCCTTTCAAGTCTTCCAAGGATCTGCAGTTGGCTTCTAAAGCTTCTCAGCATTTAAATAAGAAGAAACGAACTGCTAAGCAGAAACTTCCAAAAGTCAAAGTAGCTAAGAGAGGGACAGTAAGTCCAAAGAAGAAGCTTAAAAATTCTGTCCAGAAAAATAGTAATAAAAAGCTTCAGTTACAAGGAGAGGAGAGTTCTGACAGTGAACCTGGTGAAGAAGAGCTTGAAAGAGAGCCTGTAGAATTGAATGAAGTGTGCACCACACCTTTGCGTCAGAAATTAGAGACTCCTGTGATTCAGAAGTTGACTAAGTCTGCAAAGCATAGAAATGTATTGCACACATCAGAGTCACCCGGTGGTGCAAATAACAGAACTCCTCTAAAAGCACTCCAGCATCCCATGGAGAGTGTGAAGAATCCTGAAAAGAAATGGTTGTCTGCCAAGTCTTCAGGGAAGATACCCAAAAAGATTCCACGTAGAACCAATAAAGCTCTTTGCTCAAGCTCTGAAGACACTGAGTCTGAAACAGATTGTGACAGCTCTTCTGTACAAGACATGGGAGGGAAAGAACAGAAGTTATCAAATGTGAAAACAAAAAGTAACAAAAGAAAACATAACAGACAGCATGGACCACTGTAAGCTTTTTGTGTAATTCCTTACAAATGTGGTATATAACTTGATAGATAATTAAGCACCTCTTGTCAGCTTTTAAGCAGTGATGGCCCAGTTGAGTATGTGATAGTTTGAGGCTGGTTGAATAGTTAATAGAGAACCAAGTGGTTTAATCAACATTCTTTTCTCAAAGCTGGATGCCATATTTAGTGTCTCCTACATGAGGAAACTTGTTCTAGTTAAAGTGTTCTTGTCAGACTTGCATAGCAGATCCAGTTTAACACAACCCCACCATCCACAGAAGAACTTCACTGCCAAGTTGTTCCTTTTAAAAAATAAATTTAGAAAATACAGCATTTAATTCTTCAACTATATTTATTTTTGTCAATTTAAAGACTAAGTTCAAGTGGTCTAAAACATGGTTTATAATCATTGGTCTTTGTATTGCTTTTTAATTTTTTTAATGTCTTTTTTTATAGTTTTATTCAGGACCTACAAATAGAATTATTGACCTACAGGTTCCTTTCATCAAGTTTACTTAATACCAGATGTAATAAGAATAATTTTTTCTTTTCTAGGGATTCTATTGTAGCTGAGAAGGTTGTGAGTTGCGAAAGGTAATTCCCTGAGTCATCTGAAAAATGTTAATTTAATTTTACTTCTGCTGCACTGAGACCCCCTGAGACTGGGCAGCTGGTACAGCTGCTTTGTTCTGTGACCTACTGGTGAAACACCGAGTAGAACAGGATTGTGATTCTGCTTGAGGGCTTTAAATACTGTGCTAATACAGTTAATAAAGTAATACAATTTTTCTTTTCTGTTTTTTTTTTCTGTTGTGAATAAGGGGTCATAATAAGTTTCTTGCCTTTGGGGATTTCTTTCCTTTGAGGCTTGCTTCCACATTAGTGTATAATTTTTGAACAGAAAGACCAGTGCTCCTAGAACTGATGACAGCAGCACTAATAAAATTGATGTCAAGTATGGTGTAGAACTCTATCTACAATCCAAATTCTTTGTGCACGTACATAAGCATGTATTAAACCTATGTTATTAAGTTCCTATTCTCATGAAACATACGTTTCATGAGATGTAAACTTAGTAACAAAGCAAACAGGAGTGGCAGTCTGTGAATTTATTAAATTCTTATGCAGTCATTCTTCTGAAGATGTTGGGGGTTTTAATTCTAAGGGAACCTGCTGCAGACTGACTTGGATAAATTTGTAGTGTAGGTTTGCTAACCTAGGTGATTGAAATGCACGTCTTGGAGTTGAGGTGGGTAACACCTGAATTTCACTGGCACAGTAAAAGCAGTGAAGCACAGCCTCATATGGGGGAAGAAGGAAGGTCAAGGGTACTGATTCTAAGGCTATAAGAGAAGTTCTGTTACAAGTGGCTTGATTGCTAGAGAATCTCTATTGGAGTTGTATGTGTAAATTGTTGCCGTTTTGTGGGGGAAATTTCAGGACAGAATACATATTAAAAGCTATTTTACTGTTTTCCTTAGAGTATGCAAAACAACTATTTAAAGCATTTCTATAGTTATGGTATATGGAAAATTGTTCATAAGGTAATGCTACACAGGCAAGGAGAAGGTCTCTTCTGGAATGGAGAAAAAAGAAAAAGTTTAGGAAACCTGTTTAGAGAGGAGGTGTGAGCTAATTGTCTGCCTGATGGCTGAGTACAGGAGTAATTCATGAACTTCTGACCTGGGATTTCTAAGGAGTAGTCATTTGCTTCAGTGTCTAATTGGTATAGATTTGTTTAAAAGCAAAATAAAATCCAGCCCATGTGATCTGAAAAAAATTTAAATTTGCTATTCTTGGTAGTGCTGTAATGTTCATTCCTTTGACACTTAACATGTTCAAGCAGGTATATTTTTTTTACTTTGCAGTGGGCCTGTCCTAGAAGATTGTGATAAATTTGCTTTCAGCAGTAAGTCTCCTGAACAGGATGATATACCTTCAGGTAATGTTTAAACTTGGTATTTCCTTGCGTTTTATATATAAACTTCTTGAAAACTGTAACTGACAGTTCAGTAATTTCTGTTGTATTTGGCTTGTCCAGAACAAGAAATGAGGATTTTATTGGCTGTGGTTACATTTCTGTCCAAGTGTGCAGTACAGCATGGCAGCTTTATGTTGTTTGCTTTGGGAGAACACAGCCTCTCCATGGTTTGGCATCTTGCCTACCAGAATAAAGTTATTCTTCCCAAAAGACTTCGGACAAGTTTTTCAGGCTCAGTTTGTACCATTTTGATTTGTGGTAGTGATAACCATGTGATAGTCCTGTGTGCAGTCACTTCAGGCAAACCTGGGCCAAATTACAGCATTGATAGACCCATGGACTATTCACCAAAGATGCTTTGGTTTAGTGCTTTCTTGGGGAGGGTTGTTTGTTTGCTTTGTTTGTTTTTTTGTGTTAGTGGTGGGGTTTTTGTTTGCTTTATAGAGTTAGGGGGTTTTTTTGTTAGTTGTTTGGTTTGGTTTTGTATTTGGGGGTTTTTGTGTGGGGAGGGTTATTATTATTTGTTTGGTTTCAGTTTTAAATTTCACTAAGTGAGTTCCACATGTTGTGGTAATGAACATGAGCCCTGGAGATACAAAGTCTTTCCTCAGTGTTTTAGAGCCACGTGTGTATGTTCACACGCTTTCTTCAGATGCCTAGGTTTGTGTGTGTTCTGGTAAAAAATTTGTTCTAAAATTAGGTTTGAGTGATACAAATCTGAATGACTTTGCACTTTGCTCAATAAAATTATGTAGTTTATAATTTGTTAACGTTCACTTTATCAAGAGGGATAGGTCTGAGGAATATTTACTTGAATAAATAGTTTTCAAGTAATTTTTAAGTTTACTCTGTTTAAATAATTGCAGATACTGTTTATCTACACTGGATTTCATATATGTTTATAGCAAAAGGTGTTAGTGGAAGCACTATTGTTGGGACTTCTGTTTGTGTTAATTTTGGTTGCTTCTAGTTGGCATTTTGAATAAAAGTCAGGAATAATAAATGCCTTTGGTGAGGTTTTTGAATGTGTTTTCAGATAATTCTGAGGACTTGAATCACAAATTAAGACATCTGTTGTCAGATGAAGTAGCAAGGCATAAAATAGGTAAGAATATTTTAAAATATCATAATGTAAGTATGTAAGTGCAAATGCATTTTCAACTTGATGTAAACGTTGCTGAAGGAGACAGGCAAGCACCTAGAAATGGGTTCATCCCTTGTATTTACAGATAGGGTTTGTTATTTCTATAGGTATAGCCCTTCTCTTAATTTTAAAGTTACTTTTAAAAACTTCTGGTGTTTCTTTTTTTATTGCTCTGTTCAACAATTATCTTTTTAACTGCCACACTTCTGTTTTTCATGATATTGTGTCAAGGAAACTTTCAGATCTGACCATCCAGGAGCTACTCTGGCAGTCACACTCCCACCACCACAGACTTTAAGTCCTGAGACTGAAACCCCTTTACAGTGGGTGGCTCCAGTGCCCTGACAGGTGCCCCATTTGACTCCCTTCACAGCCAGACAAGGTTTCCTTGCTGGCTTGACCCTGGGTTTCCCTTACCAGAGTCTTAGACGTCTGATTCCTTTAAGTAATTTTATGGTGTAGCAACAGAATAACAGCTTAAAAAGGAACAAAAGACTATCTGGGCTTTTTTACTGTCACATTTGGCCTGCTTGACAGTCTGGGGTCCTGCTGGCCCTTCCAGCTGAATCCTTGGCTCCTGCTGTGTCTCTGAGTGTCTGGTCACCAGGCTGGGCCACAGGTCCCCGTGCCCCTTGTGCAAATGGTCAGCATCCGTTCATGACCTCTTGCCTGAGGCTCCCACACAGGGCTCAATCTCTGGCTGGATCTCTCTCAATCTCTCTCAATCTCTGTGCACTGCAGCTGCACACCCAACTACGTGCACTGAATATATTCCTAAAAAACTGAGTCAGGACAAACTCTTACTGTTCAGTGAGAGCAGTAAGAGTTTGAATTGGTTTTATGCAGTAAAACTGAGGGTGCAAATAACCTGTCTTCTATGGTGGTCTCAGTTGGATAGGATGGAACAGTGGGCATGCAGTCAGTTGTAGTCCCATGCTTGTCTGGTTTACATTGTGGGTGTTTTTTATTGCCTTCATTATTATTTTATGCAGTAAACTTTAGTTGTCTGCCTTCAAAAACTGTTTCAGCAACTGTTTTGTATTTACCGTTTTTAACATTTAAATATTTTTGATTAATTTGCTCTGAGATCTTAACGAGCTTTTTCTTACAAACACTAAAATATCATACTCATAATATTCATATATGACAGCTTACACAACTTGAAGTTGAGACTATGAGATTAGTACATCTGAAGATAAATATCTGAGAAATCATGGATATGTGTGTAGTCTCTTTTTGCAAAAGTGCTGCTCTTCTGGACCCTGGAAACAGGACTTCTGAATCTGGAAGAGAAGGATGTACTTATGCAGTCTCTGTTACTCGCCCCTTCCCATAGCTGAGGCAGTGCCTTTTCATGGTTGCTAATGAAATCCCCCAGATTCAGGCAGGGTTCTTAGTCTGTCCAGAGCTTTGTCTTCACAGGTGTAGCATGTTTGCTGTCCTTGAGCTAAGGCTCCTAATGTCTGTGTATCAGTGGTTCACTAAGACAGAATGAAATCTAATGTCAAGTCAGGGTGGTGATTGTTTAAAAAAAATGAGGATGAAATACCTCAAAGAATACCAAAAGAAGGCATTTGGCAATTTTTGAATCCTATTTTCTTGTCGCGAGAGCAATGTGATAAAAATATCAGCTGGGAAGTGCTGACCCTCTTATGGAACAGAATGAGAGGAAAGAATACTTAATATTTTCTGTTTCTGAATTTTTCTTTCATACTTAATGTGAATGACTTCATCCTTCAAATCAGTAATGCCTTCCAACACGCCTAATGTTCGTCGGACAAAAAGGATACGGATGAGACCTCTGGAATATTGGAGAGGCGAGCGTGTTAACTATACTATGAAGCCTTCAGGTATTAGTTCAGAAATATATATTTGCTTCCTTCTGATAGAGCAGAAAAGATCTGTGAGTTGGTCTGGTGCTGTGCAAGCTTTGAGATGCTTATTATTGGGTAACTTTTTTAAAAAAGATTATTTGTGGTCTCCAGTTACTTAGTCATCTCTCCACATAGCTTTTTTCTCTTCTGACGCTCCTGTGTCAGCTGAAAACAATCTCAGCAGTGCATTTTAAGTACTTTTGCCTTCACTGTTGAAGGAAGAACAGAACAGTTTCTCAGTACTAGTGGGTTTTTTATGTCAGAGATTGTGTATGAGACTGGAAAAAGAGACAATCTACCGCATCATCATTGGTGCATTTCTTTTTGTGCGAGGATTGTTTTCCAGAGCAGATACTATAACATTTTATAAGCTCAGTGTTAAATACCATGAGAAAATAGATCTTGTTCTCAGGAATTTTCTGTTGACAATTCAGCCTAGTTTAGTCCTTACCTAATTAATTAGTTCACTTAATAATAGTATTTTTTTGTGTCCCTAAAAGTGATATTTTGTCTTAAAAATTATTTACATGTCATGGCTTTCTGAAATGTTCTTTGACTGAAATTTGATCAAAGAATTTTCAAAATGTCTCAAGTTGCATTGTGGTTCTAAGTACCAAATGTTGTAAAGCTTTTTGTTTGTTCTGGCTTTCTAAAGCAATCTGAAAAGTTCAGCATCAAGGAAGCGTATTCTCAATTGAAATTCTGGTTGGTTGTGCAAGTTTGCATTCTTTTAAATTTACTGTGAATTACTGGACTTTGTTTAACTTCCTTTTGTTTCAGGAGGGCTTGTGATTAGTGGACTTGTGCATCCAGAGACCGAATCTCCCAGGAAGAGAAAAAGGAGGAAGGATCTTCCCAAGCAGAAAAGAGATAAAACAGGTAGGAACAGTAGACTTTTTTCCTTTGGATACTTAAAAAAGTCTCTTTAATCAAATGCTCTACTGCTCTAAGATTTTTTTCCCGTAAACACTCAGTTTTCTCTCTGTGTGAAAATAATTTTATAACATAATTTATTAATATGATCTGATGAGGGAAAACCTGCTCCTACTGGATCTGTAGCAATGCTGTACATTCTTGTTGTAAAATTGTTCACTTAGCATAAGAAAGGAAGAAATGCTGGAGATACCCAGAAGTGCTTTTGTGCCTTTAAAGCAGGGCTTGCAGAAACGGAATGGTACTTACTTTGTGTACAGATCATGATGCTAGTGTGCACAGTTAAGGTATAAAAACTTGTAGCCATTTTGCTGATACCTGTAATAATCCATCTAAAAATGCAGCGGAGGGTGTTAGTAGGGCTCCAAGCTGTTGTAATTTAAATACAAAACCACAACATGATAGGTGAAGAAAGAGCTTTAAGAACAGTGCATAAAATGGTTAAAAGTGGACAATAAATCTGTGTTTAAACAAACAGAGACTCTCTAGCCAGTAGATAATAAATATGTAAGTAGTGCTCAGAAAAGAGAGTCAAAGTCCAAAAGCTAAATTATTTTTGCTGTGCTCTTTGGCAGATGTTTTAAATGCTAAAGAGCCTTTCTTTATGAGGACTGTCTAGAGCTTTGGTTTGAAGCTGAAACATTTCTCTGTAAAGCTATAGAACTAATAAAACAAGTGCTAACAAACATATAAAATGCCATATGGTTCTAGCACTAAACTAATCAGGACTGACATAATCATCAGAGAAATAAGGAAGAAAACAATCACTGTTGGTACCAATTTCTGACTGTACATGGGTTTCATATAAGTTTTATTCCTTACCTCAAAAAGAAAGTGGTGAGACTGAAAAAGGTTTAGGGAAAGCTCATCAAAAGCCTAGAAGGACTTGTGTAGTCAAGACTCCTCAGCCCCTATGGAGACCTTTAAGGAAGAGGTCTAAAAGGAACTCTGAGATCATGAGTGACATGGAGAAGGGAAATAGAAGTGAATGGTCTTGTTGGGGTTTTCTGCTTGTTTTATTAAACACAAGAACTAGAAGGTGTGAAACAAAGATAGTGAGAGCTGGGTCATTCAGCAAAATAAGGTGGTCATTCTCACTGTGTGCTTCCTGCCCAGAATATTGTGCATAAAAATATTTGTGTAGTTTCAAGGCAAGAACTAGATACATTAACAGGAGACTCGACAGGTGAGTTAATAGCTCTAAATAAAGTGTGTGAGCTCCAGGTTAGAGGTGTTAAGTATTCCATTGACGTGTCAGTATATTATTATGGCATTTTGGGCAGTGAAAGGAATACTTGCTTTGGGCCACTGATGGGAGACAAGACTCTGTTCTACATCAATATTTGATCTAAATACAGTTTATATTGTAATATAAATCATTTGCAGCCCATGAGAACCTGAGGTGGTAGTGACTGTTCATACTGCATCTTACAAGAACTATTGGTTGCTTCAATTGCCTTTGAACTGTCTTCCAGAAGTGATTGATTTCCTCTGTGACATACATCCTCAGAGATAATCTTTTGCTCACATATTTGAGTCTTAGTGATGCATGTAAGGCCTGTCAGCCAAGTAAAATTTCTAGCAAAAATTTTTGAATGTTATTGATACAATAAAAATTCTGTTTTTATAAGATACAGTTATAGAGTTACACCTGTTGCTGCTTCTTTTTATAAGAGACATGGTTATATTGGAACAAAGCTATTCAAACACAGTAACTTTCTTCCTTCCCTGGTTGTCTTCTCTGTAAGAGTATTTAAGCTGCCATGAATGCCTACAAAGTGCTATATCTTGCCTTTAGCTTGTGTCTTCTGTCTGTGTTTAAAGAAATTTCCTGTACACTGTAGAGCTAAAATTGTCAGCTTAAGAGAGTTCTGCAAGAGAGCTTTGGGATATTTATTCTGCCATGAGCATTCTAAAGCATCTCTCTTCTATTTGAAAAGCATAGTGTTGTCATCAATTCTTAGGGTATTTCTTTCTCTGGAAAAACCCTTTTTATTATAGCAATAGTTCTCAGATTTACACCTTACAGTGAGATTCCTGTAATGTTATTTCTTGAGAAAAGGAAAATTGGACATGTGCTTATCTTTTCAACCCTTTCTCCTGATGCCTGTCAACAATAGGTTGAGCAAAACCACTTGTTCTTCACACTTCATCATGTATTTCATACTCTCTCAGCATCTGTTCCTAGAAAAACACTTCTCTCAAAACAGTTTAGTTTTGAGTGAATACTGTTGTTAATAGCATAGGATAAATAGTTAGCATTTCCCTGAGAAATTCCTTAGGATTTAGAGAGTGTTCATCTATTACACACAGAAATTAGTTCAATGAAAAGACATTTTCAAAGAATTGTTATGGATGATTTTCTTTGTTTGAAGGAAGAGTATTCAGTCTATTTAGTCACTTATTAAAGGAAATGTAAGTACTTAATGTGTGACATTAGAATTGTGGAAAAGTTGTGGTTAAATGATTAATTTAAAAGCTCTATTGATTACTTTTCTGGTTTTGTTTTCATTTCTTTGCATCCTCAGATAGAAAAGAGATACTTGCAAGTCTGGACCACAGCCTAGCTGATGCATCTAAGCCAGCCATTGTATTGGATCCAGTAACAAATAAGGAAGTGCATCTAGGTGAGTTGAATGGATGTGACCAAGAGATATCCTGAATTATCTAGACTTAGAGAAAAAAAAGGTTCACGCCGCACTGGGCATAAAAAGGTGAGGTTTTGAAATATTCATTGCTCTTGTGGAGAAAGTTCTGAGGGAGACACAAGAAGTGTCCTGATTTTTCAGCTAAATATTGGGTCTAGCTTTTGTTGCGAAACAATATGTATTGCACTGAGCATGTAACAAGAATAATTATGTGGTAGCATTAATGTTAATCTTCTGGACATTTTTTGTAGATTGTATAAACACTGCAAGTGGTCACTCTTACTTCTTCGAAGATGAAGCAGTAGAAATACACAAGAATTTGAATACATCTCTTTTTGCAACTGGTAGATTGATTCTGAAACCATATAAAGAAAAAGGGCACCAGTTTGTCAACACGGATACAATAGTAAGTGTGCTTTTTAAAAATTTTTATAAATGGACTTTGTAAACAGAAGATCTGTTGGGGTGGTTAGAAATAACATATGAAGTTGAGAGGTCCCCCCCACCCGCCAAAACAAATAAACATTAATGAATAGTTTGCTGAAGGTACTTTGCATGCACATTGCCCTGCTTTGCTTTGTATTAAACCTGTATGTCCATGTGCTCCTACTTTCTGGATCTTGCAGGCAAGATAGAAATATCAGAAAAATAAAACTGGACCCCATCCCCCTTTTGAGTTGCATGTCTTGAGTTGCATGTCATCCGTCTGGGGAAAAGGGATTGCAGCTCCGCTGGCTGATTTGGGTTTTTATCTTTGTTACATGTATGCAAGTGTTTTCTTGGATATCTTTCTTAAATGTTGCTAACCTTAGAACCCTTTGGCTTCCATTAAGGCTTTCCATATTATCAGTGGCAAGGTTATTGTAACATTACATCAGACCTCCTATTACCTGACTGCAGGGGACTGCTTCTATGTTCCAGCAGGTGAGTGCATGTGTCTGAAACCCATTTTTTGGGAGGTGCAGGAGACTAAAATTAGCATGCTAGGAATCAAAACCAAACAGAATGATTGAATAGAGAATGGGACAGTCCAGAGTGATTAAGAATGGAATGTGACAGAACACTGGACATTGATGATCTAATGGTTGAATGCAGGGATACTGACATGGCTTGTTTATGTGAGTTGGCCTCAAAGTTTTGATGACACTACCAAGTTCTAAGAGTAAATTTCTCTTGGTATTCTGGTTCTGTCACTAGCTGTAATATTGAAGAAACATCACAGGCAGCCTAATGTTACTAGTAATTAATATAATTGTTTCCATCACCATATGCTTGCTGCTTTTTTCCTGTGTAAAATTATGAAAATCCATTTGGATCAGTTCACCATATTTTGTGCTTTATGCTTGTATGTAGAAAGTTCAAACTATCTTGTTGAATCATATGAGGTTGTAACTTCATATGATATTTGAGAATTTAAAGACCTGATTTTGTCCTTCTGATATAAAAGTGACATGAATTCCATAGGGGAGGATGTTCATCAGTGGGTTAAGACACTAGTCTGGAGATTTCGTAGTAGTGTTAAAGCAGGCTGTTCATGAAGCTGTAGGGCTTTTGTACAGCTTTCTTGTGAAGAGGCTCTCTCCTTGCAATCAGCCTTTTTTTTCCTTGTTAACTTTTCAGCGCAATGTGCTGACTGAACAATTGTTGCTCACTTAATGCTTGGTGCTTTGAAGCTGTTTTTTGGTATTTCAGTCTTAAAAGTCTAGTGGGTCCGCAGAGACAATTTTTTCATTTGCTTTTTGGCAAAGCAGATTATATAAAATGCTGAAAGTTTTGTATCACCATAAGAATCTGCATTTCATTCTTCCCTACTTCCTGATGGCTGGTCTCAGCACGGCTGGATGGGCAATGCAGTGTTTGTGGCAGGTGATCCTGTAATTCATCGTGTGACTGCATATGAGTGTGAGGATGTTGCTCGTTCCCAGTGTTCAGAGCCTATTAGATAATTCTAATTTATGGTCATGTTAGTGTGTAAATCTCAAGTTTACAGATAAGATAAGCAGATAAGTTTTCATGTGCAGTTTTTATTGATAGTTTCTGTACGAGTAAATTAAAGTAAATTCAGTCACCTTAAAGTTTTATTGTGGGTTTTGAGAGCTGAGAGCTCATGCCTGTTACATTCTTCTCAGTAAAAATCTTCTAACCAAAGATCAAAGTAAGTGACACTAGCTGTATTCCTTGTCATCTCTTTGAAATGCACCGACCTGTCTGTAAGAGTGGCATCCTAGATTAAAAGCTAATATTCCTTCTGTTAAAATATATAAAATTACTATACTTGGCTGAAGACAGGAGAGGACTTCAAAAATTGCCAGTGGCTCCTAAGGAAAACTTACTCTGTTTTTATTTGCAGGAAATGGATATAACATACGTAATCTTCTGAATGAAGAAAGTGTTCTTCTCTTCACACAACTCAAAGACAGGTGAAGGACTTTCTGCAAAGAAGTTTGCTTAAACACCTGTCAAATTTTTATATGTTCTGAAGTTCTTTTTATGTACAAAAATATTTAAGCAGGCCCAGCCTAACATTACAAATAAATGCAGAGCAGCTGAAATCAACATAAGAAGAGCAAAAAACCCCAGAAGAATGTTGTAGTTTGCTGTCAAACTGAAATGACATACTGGAGGGCTTTGCTCTGCATCAGTTACTGTTCTTGTGCCATACGGTGACAGAAAGATATAAGTATGAAATGTGTGGGTATATTTGTTGTTCCAAATTATATCAATATGCTTAATCTCCCTAAAGATGCTTAGCACTTGAAAAAACCCTGGCATCTTCAGCTAACATCTGATAGATAGTCTTAACAACTGCCTGGTACAACCTGCTTAGAATAATCTCTGTTTAAATGACAAACCTGCTGTTTGCATTCCAGTAATTGTTGTCTAGGAGATGGGCTGCTGCAAGGCTGCTGTGCTGGGGTCCAGCTGCCTTCTCATATGTTAACGACAGGCACCCCTTCCTTGTCTGGCAGCTGGATGATTAGTGCCTCCAATCTGAATAGGAAAATAGGAGCTCTTAAGTAGGAGCTTATCAGTTGTGTCTTTTGTGTGGAAGCTATGGCCTGATTAGCTCTGAACCTTGTTGATAGCTTTATTTTGTGTAACAGTGATAGGTCAGTGCCAAACGTATTACTTTAATATCTCCTTTTGATTTGCTTGCTGTGTTCCTAGATAATAATGAGGACCTTTGGGAAAGCTGTAATTATATTGTATACTCCAGAAGCCAAGTCTAGACAGCAGATGGTATACATAGCATTTGTCTCCCAAGCTCTTCGAGGTTCCTTCTGGCTGAAGATAAGCATAAACTACAGCTATTCTCATGTGCTGCTTTCTCTCTCTGGTCATTGCTATCCTCAAAGAGAAATAATGATAAAACGAAATATAGGGAATAAGGACAATTGAATGGGAATTGTGAACTTTTAAGGACTTGAGGATTGAGCACAAACCTTGTAACCAGTCTTGGCCATGATCTTTATGCAAAATCTAGAGTATACATTAAAGTAGGAAAGAGGCATTGGCTTTTAGCTGTCAGCTAACTTCCTGTGTCTGTGAAAGGGCTTGGACACCAAGATTACCATGCCCCTGTGAAAGATCCTTTGGATTGGGGAATTTGAGCTAATACTTCCTGTCATTCCCTTTCAAGCAGTAGTTCCTATGGTTAGTGCATATATAGACTGACAGTGGAAATACTTGGTAGAAGTTGTGGGCTGTCTTCTCATTCATGGCTAAGTCACACTAACTCTGAGAAGATGAAACAGGAATATACCTATTACCATTTAGTTCTTTGAAACAAACTATTTACTCTCAGAGTTCAGACTACACCGAAAGTAATTTTTTTTTCCAGCCTCAACTTTTATAAGCAGTTTAAGAGTTAAAAAAGGAAAAGGTCGTTTAGGTACTAGATATAAATTTGATGTTGGCAGCTTTTGTAAATTTTGGGCTTGGGTTTGTCTCTTCAAGGTCAGCAAGATTCAAATAATGTCCTTCCTGTGCTGGAGCCATACCAGCTACCAGATGGGCACACACGCTGTTTCACTGCTTGAAGGGATCCCACCCACTAAAACGTTTAGTTTTTAAGTCTTTCAACTCCTCAGGCCTATGGAGATCTGGAACTTTGCCACTTGGAAAGAGTACAGGGCTAGGATTAAACCAAAGACTCTGCTTCTAACCTAAGCAGGTCTCCCAGCGGTCAGGCCATGGATGTGGTGTCTCTGATCCCAGCAACAAATTGGTTCCAGTTGAATATCAGAGCAAGAAAACTTTTCAGTTGTGTTAATGGCCAGGCAGTTCTGAACAAAAATACCCTGCAGATTTTTTTCTGTTACCTGTCTGTAGATTGGGCAGCAGAAGGATGGATACTTAAGGGGTTAGTGTAGGTGGACTCATGTGGGTGGACTACAGGGCTCATGATCCTAAAGGAGAGTGTGGGTAGATGCTTCTTGCCAGGGATGTGTTTTCATTTGGTGGGCTGGGATGAGAAGTGATGACGTTACCCATGTCATATCAGACACTGATGTGTCTTTGCCCAGTGCAATTTGGCAGCAAGGTCATGAGCTTGTTTTCTTTTGGGTCAAGAAAAAGAAGTGTCCTTCAGGATGCTTTCTTAAGCAGAATTAATGTGTGCAGACCTTTTCCTGACACAGGCTAGAAAGTGCAGATTTTCAAGTGCAGTTTTCAGGTCAGCATGCCTATTTGTGTTTTCTCAATTCTGTGGCTGGGAGTGTCAAGAGAACAGGACAGATTTGGTAAAGTTTGTCACTTTTTAGGCTGGCTGGTTTTGTTGCTCTCTGGCTGGTTGGTTTCTTGAGAGAGATAACTTATGTAGTTTGCAGAGAACGTCTTGTAGCTGGACTACATCTGAATGTGTTTGTGGTTTGTTTTTTTTTTTTTAAGAAGCAATATCAGATTTGCCTTGGGATGTTCTCTGGAATATTGCTCTGGTTTAGCAACAGTTCTATTATTTGTCAGTAGATGGGGCTTCAAGCACAGCTCTTAGTCCTTTGCTAGCTTCTGCACTCATTAGGGTCTGGTTTTTGAAAGGCAAGAAAAACAGTGTGTTACAGGTGGAGATAAATTTAGTTGAATTCTCTTGCAAGGAGATGTAGATCAGTTGCTATTCTCAGTAGGACTTAAGTAATGAATGTTGCTGAGTTCATTCAGTTACATGGATGTTGTACTTGTTGCAGCCACTTGCACAAAATTGTTCTTTAAAACATTAATGCACAGCAGGATCTGGGTTGTTCACTGTTGGTTTGGATTTCATTTCAAATTTTTTTCTTCAACTTGGCACTTGTTAGAAATTTGCTGCTGTGTCATTAGCCTAAATATAGTGTGAGGAGGTGCAGGAGAATGTTCTGAGTGCCAGGACTCCTATGGCTGCTGAGTTGTGCAGTGTGTCAATCAATAATCAGTTGTTAGTCAGAAGCAACAGCTGGTGTTTCACCTCTGCCTGGTCTTATTTTGGTTCCTGCTTCCTACGTTTTTGTATACAGCAGGCCAAGTAGGATATTACAAAGAAATAAACCGTTTCTGAAATTTGAGAAGTTAGTGTTCCTTCTGCATATGTGTGATTCTTTTTGCCAGCCTATTTTCTGCTCTGCTGAGTAATCTCAGTTCCACTGGCTACTGTGGTTTAGCCAGATGTTGGTGGAGCTAGGCTGAAGTTGGTTAACCAGTGTTACCTGTTGTGAAGTTACCTGTTGTGAGAGCTGGAAACAAAAGCCAAGTCACATAATTCAGCTTCATGTTAATAGGTTCATGTATTCTATATCAGGTACTATGGTAACATCCAGGAGCTTGTTTTAAGAGGCTTAACTGAGAAGACAGCCACAATAAAAAGTCAGAGTTTTGAAGGCTTTGGCTCCCTTCAAAAAAATTAAAAGTTAGTAGGTTCTTTTGCAAATCTATCTTTTTGTAGTTTCATTTGGCTAGAAAGCTGTTCCTGTTTTACTAAACAAAGCTTTTTGAAGATCAAATTAGCAGAAGAATGATTGCAGAACAGTCAGATGTGTATGCACATCCATGTTTGTACAACTCTGTAAACATAAAATAGGAGATTGTGAGCTGAGTAATTACAGACAAAATAAACAGGACCAATAAAACAAACTGTTGAGGCACATATACAGCTTCTTCTATTTTTCAAGTGCACAGCTAAATTGGTTATCTGCAGATGATTTTAAATTAACATTTGGGGAATGCAATAAACCTAAAGAGCTATTTCCTCATTTCATAACAGCTGAAAAGGCATTTCAGCATGAAGGAATATTTCTTGTATTTCTACTGCTGTATAGACTTTGCATGATGTCTTTTGTAATGCAGGATTTACTTTAAGCGGTGATTGATTGCAGGTGATACATCTAACTGAAGAGCATGGACCATGCCTCTTTAATGGTACTGAGAGCTGTTGTAACTGAATATCTTAGTTTTTCCAAGCTGGTATATTTCCTTGGCAGAATCCTGTCACTTCACAGATGTTCACAAATATAGTCAGAAGAGATCTCAAAGGCGAACTTTCTGGGTTGTATGGATGACCTTCAGTTAGGATTTGAGAACCAAAGTGAGCTCTATGGTCCAGTTCCAAGATGAAAACATGGTTGATCATCAGTCAGAACAGTAGGCTGCAGATTATTAGGAAACAGATATGTTAAAAGGTTTGCCTGCAGAGCTGTTCTGTGTTTTTAAGCCCACTCACAAAGCTTCTGTTCTGATCTGCTTCATTTGAGCTTCCTTGCCCAAGTAAAGGTACAACATAAAAGGTAAAACCACAGGTACTTTGCACTCCTTTTGCAGTGCTGTTTGCAGCACAAGAGCAACAGTGAAACAAGGAGCTGGAGGAAACAAAGTGTTTCCTTTGTCAGCCTGACTGTTCACATACAAGTCTAAAAGTGTTCACAGAAAAAAATATTAATGTCCAGAATAAGATTTTTAATTTCTCTTTACACCTTGATAGGTAAGGACTTTTAAATTTGAAAGAACTGAAGAACTCCAGTGCTCTTGACAAATATTTAGGTAGTTTATTAAATGGGCATGATAGCTGTTAACACACATTATTTCATTTAGCTTAATAAATTTTTTCACTGTGATGGTGTTTAAAGATGCCTTTTCCTGTGCTTTCAGTAACAGTATCTGAAATGAGAATTGATCAAGATGGCAGATGCATAGTAATGCTGTGAGGGTGTCTTCTAGAGTCAACGTGCCATAACGAGGGAGGGAAAAGGAATGATATGAGAGGTGTAAACATAATGAAGAGCTCTATGTTACTGCTCAAAGGTGTAGACTGACTGGTCTAGGTTATGCAAAGCATTTTCAATGAAGCTCAAAAACTTTGAAAAGATTGCTATGGGAAAGGTTTTCTGGTGTTGATGCCACAAGGACACAGCTGTCTGCTGGTAACTGACACTCCTGGTTTGGGATTCTCATAGTGATCTGATCACGTGCATTTAAGAGCATTATGTCATCTTACCTAAAACTACAGGGTTCAGCTAATGAGCATGATGTATAATCCACCGAAGAAGAAGCCTGAATTTAATGAATTTTACCCTTTCTTTATGTTAGCAACATTTTCATGTTGTAGTACAGTGGGGGTAATTACTAGAATTGAAAGTTAATTACAAAAAAGTTTTTTTCAAATATTATCTGAACTTGAAATTTTATTGCTGACAAAGAGGGGGCTCCCATAGGATGCAGTAGCCTATGCACGAAAGAAACTGAGCACTTCTGTATTTCAGTTAGTGCCAAGTGAGCTCTGAGGCTAATTAATCAAAACAAATTCACAATTAAGCCCAGGAAGGAAGACTAATTAAGTAGACAGTTAAGAAAAGTGCTGAAGAAGGGAGCAACCTTAAGGGGAAAGTATGAGACTCCCAGTACTGGCCCATGAAGGACAATTAAGTGATAATTGCAGGGGCCTTTTTGCATCCAGCAAATGTTGTCTGCCTTTTATTATGGCTGATTTTCTTAGTAGAAGCAGACATTTGCCTGATGAGTAACTAGGCTTTACTGTGCACTCTTAAGCTAATTCACAGGTAAAGCAGAGAGGTTGCTACAGATATAAGTTAGAACACAGCTCCCAGACTTGAACAGTATTTTAGATAGTGAAAAAGCTCCATTGTGTTTTAAAGAAAAACTAACTTTAAATGTTTGCTTTATTTCCCTCTTAATTTTGTGGTATACCGAGCCCGTGTTAGCATCCTGTTTAACCTCTCAAACAAATTACATGGAGTGAACCATCAGAATTTAGAATAGCTTCATTTTGTTCAGTTGCTCACCCCACTAAAGTTCACAGAATCATTACCTTGTCATGAAATGGCTTCTGCTGCTTAGGTCCTTGTATTGGGTTTGTATGGCCAAGTTTTGATATTGTTGGGGGTGGTTACTGGCATGGCTTCTGTGAGAAGCCAGTAGCAGCTTCCCTGTGTCTGACAGAGCCAATGCCAGACAGCTCCAGTGCCAACCTGCCACTCGCCAAGGCTGAGCCCACCAGAGTTGGTGGTAACTATTATGTGGTAACATTTAAGAATGAAAAAATGTTACTGTGCAGAAGTAATTATTGCCAGAGAAGAGAGGAGTGAGGATATGTGAAACAGGTCTGCCCACACCTAAGTCAGTGCAGAAGGAGCAGGGATGAGGTCCTCCAGGCACTGGAGCTGATATTCCCCTGCAGCCTGTGATGATAATGGGTGAGTGATCTCTCCCTGTCCTCATCTCAACCCAGGAGCCTTTCCTTATATTTCCTCTCGCTTGTCCAGCTGAGCAAGGAGAGAGTGATAGAGCAGCTTTGGTGGGCACCTGGCATCCAGCCAGGGTCAGCTCACAGTCCTGCACTCATGTTGTATGATATATTTGTGGGTTTTGGTGGAAAAAAAAGAGGAGGAACCTACAACACTAGAATTGTTTTTACTGAAAATGTTTTAAATTTTCTTCTGAAGAACATTTTAAGTTAGCAAAGCTAATCTCTGATGAGATGCTGAGGCTTTTAGATGAGGTGCAAGCCTCAGACTTCCTGCATCCCTCCTTGCTCATTTCCATTAAACTGTGATGCTAATGAAGCACAAAACTTCTCTTAATTTATTTGACTTAGCATGGGCTAAAAATTCACATATGTGTTCCCTTCCCCCCCATATCTGGAACTTCAATTATTGCAGAAATTGCAGTGGAGAGGTCTCCTCAAGTATTTATTGAAATGTTGATAGTAATTTTCTTTCTTCATGAAATTCCATGTGAGCATTCTGCTGCTGTGATATACTGTGTCTTTATATGCGAGTTGGCAGTTGTCTTCTTGAAGTATCTGTCCAAGGTGTGCTTTTGTCTCTTTTTTTCTTCCTTCTCTTGGAACAGGCTGCAGGATGAGGCACTCACCTGCTGTTTCAGCTCAGCTGTTCCATCAAGTTTCGATCTGCTCCTTCATTTTCTGTCTTCCTGCCTAAACTGATTTCCTGCCCTGTTTGGATGCATTTTCCTTACCAAAGGTTTCTTTTCTGTTGTTTTGCCACTTGCAAGGATTGAATATTTTTTTAGCTCAGTTCCAGGTGTTAGAATTATTTCAGAGGTGTTCTTGTGCCTGAAGGTTCCTTTGCTACCTCTCCTGCAAGTTTTGTACAGGGCCTGGCATAGCTCCCAATTTTCACCCTCAGAGAAGTGATGCAAAGTTTTCTTTGGTCTCTGTTTTTTAAAAGACTTTGTAGTTTTAATTCCAAGAAGATTGGCTTAGGATGTCACTGGCAAGGTATTTGTTATTGTTATCATCTGCCATTTTCCTGGCTGCAGAAGCAGAGCTGAGACTGCTTTAGGCCTGCTTGGTTGCCCTTGAACCTCATCCAGCTGTTGAGGCTGGCTCTGCTGTACTGGAAGAATCCATCCTAGCACCATTCCCCATGGCCAGACTTACCCTGGAGCACCGTAGCATTGTGCTTTTTGCTCCTCTTAGAGCACTGATTCAGCGTGCTGGTGACTTCCTTTGGCTTGGCACAATCTTGATGTGTGTCTGCCATCACTTAGGCACCACGCCATACCCTAATTTTGTATTGGCAGGCTAGTCCAGGCATTCACCTGCTCTTACATCTTCATTCCTCTTACCAGTGAGAATGCTGCCTGGCACCAGCTGGTTTTGGCACAGAGGTGTGCCCACTGCTGCCCCTGTGGGTGTGGATCTCTCATGTGTCTTCTCACACCCTGTTGCTGCTTGACTTTTCTGGTAAATTCCAGGAGAAAGTGATCTTCCTGATTTTTAGTGTTTCTGCGGTGTCTAAGGAGTCTAGACTGAAAGAGCTGTAAGGTTGGGTGGCCCCTCAGGATCAGCTTCATACATTTCTCTTGGAGATGGAGCTGAGACCTGGCCAGGCACATGTGACATACCCTTTCATGTGGAACAGTTCTGTCCACAAAGTTCAGATCCCATCATCTCCATTTTACCATTCTTAGTGCCGTGGGTGGGTGTGTGTGTTTGCAAAGCACATCAGAGTGTTGGTGTTCACACTTGGCATCCCCATTCTTATTGCTATGGTTACTGCAGAGAGGTCAAGAGGTACAGAAGAGATCAGGGAATGGAAGCTCGTATGAGGGGAAAGAGCTTATCTGAATCCAGGGCAGCTGGCTCTTGGTGATCATATTTGAGCAGAAGTATTGGATCAAATGACTTCCAGAGGTCCCCTCTGACCTCAGACATCCTGTGAAGTTGCAACCTGTGCTATGGAAGCTGCTGTTTCGTAAGTCTAGTTCACGCTTTTGTTGGGAAGACCTTTGTTTCTGTACCCCTCAAGTGGAGAGCAATCTTTTCCATGTCACACAGCAGCCCACCAGTTTTGCCACAAGAGTGTGGGGTGAGCCCCAGCCACTGCCGAACAGCCAATGCCATCCCTTTCTCCACAGTTAAGGACAAAGCGTGCACATTAAGTAGAGTTAGAGGTGTCAGCTTTAACCTCACCTTCCTGGTCTTGGCTCTGAGGAGTCCCTCTAGGGCAGACATATACCTGGGTTTGATGAGAAGCCCACTGCTCAGTTTGGGCAAATTAGTTTACAATTTTCTGCATATACACCCCAAAACATCTTACTGTATTTGGATAGTGGCTTATTATTTTCACCTGCAAGTCTTAACAGCAATCTGTATTCTGTGCATGGGCTTTAAACCAGTTGAAAATTCAGCATCTCGCGCAGTCCAGGCTATGGAGCATCTGCTTTTCCCATATAACTCTACATGTGGAGTAGCAGTCCTCAGCTGTCACTTGATGTGGGGAGTTGCATCAGATATTATTCTCTCAGCAAGCATTTTAGTTCCTGGTTATTTTCCTTACTGTCAGCAACTTTTTGTGACCTTTGGAACTGCGGACCAGAGATTGTGAACCATTTGTGTATACCTGAGTTAAAGGGAATTAAAATACATGCAAGATCTTTATAAAAATAACATGAAACTCACATGCACATTAACTACTGAGGCCTCTTGGTCCTTCACAAGATATATTTCATATTTGAAATAGCTTAAGAAAATACCCAGAGAGCAAGTGTGTCAGTGCCACAACCAGGTGTGACTTTGACAGCTCCAGATTTTGCACAGATGAACACATTTGTCAGAGACCAGTATTGGTTAAATTAAATTAGGCTAATGTGCTCTTTTGAGCATAATTGAAATGATGCTAATGTTTATATTGATTTGCCACTGGAGTAGGTGGATGCTCTGATGTCCTTGCTGCTGTGAATACAAGTTGCAGTTGTTCCACTTTACTGTCTAGTAACTCCCCAATATTATGGCACAGATAGGCTATTTTTAACTGTGTTAATTTGAACTAATTGCTGATTTTTTTATAATTTAGAAATGAAGAATTTCTAATGAATTTTTTTATAATTTAGAAAAGCAAGAAATATGTTGTTGGACACCTCTTCCTCATAACTTTACCTGCACATTGAAGATCATCCAATGCAGAGGAGTTCTAAAGAATGCTGAACATTTTCATCTGACACCCCAGTTTTAGGGGCATGTTATTTCTTTGATCTTAAAGATCTTTCTTCAGTGTAAATGGTAAATACATAGTTTGTTATGAATTATCTTTTCTTTTGTATCAATAAATATTAAGTAATGCAAATGAGTTTTGATTTATTTGATTTTAAATAATTTTACAATCAGTTTCCTAGCATTCCATGTGATTTTGAAAGTGCAGGTAATTGCATGAGTTTAACTTGTGAATAAATAGGTAAGTTATCTTGAGAGGCTTCAAAGATGTCACAAACTGAAATGTTTCATGGTTTCTTTGGAGTTGTTGAATTGTTCAAAGAGTGTTTGAAAGTGAAATAGTTTTCAAAGGATAGAGTGATAGAATCATTAAGGTTGAAAAAGACCTTTAAGACCATCCAGTTCAGTCACTAACCCAACCCTGCCAAGTCCATCACTAAACCATGCCCCTAAGTGCCATGTCTTTTAAATACTTCCAGGGACAGTGATACCACTTCCCCGGGCAGCCTATTTCAGTGCCTGACCACCCTTGCAGTGAAGGAAACTTTTGCTAATATCCAGTGTAAACCTCTCCTGGTGTAACTTGAGGTCATTTGCTCTCATCCTGTTACTTGGGAGAAGAGACCAACCCTCACCTGGCTACAGCCTCCTTCCAGATGGTTGTAGAGAGTGAGAAGATCACCTGTGAGCACTTGGCCTTGTTGAACCTCAGCCTGCCAATGGAGGTGACATTTGCAAAACAATGTTCCTAGTTGACAGTGTCTTTGGTTGCAGTTTGAATCCCTGGTGTTCCTGCCAGGCTTGTACAGAAATTTCTGGTTGGAATGGTGCAGAATTTTTTTGGTTTTCAAGTAAATCATAATCAGAGCTACATTCTGCTGCAGCATGTGATCATTCAGGGCTCTTCACATTTGGTATGTGATGACTTATGCTCTCCTTCACATTTTCTACAAAATTTTCAAGGTGTTTCCATTTAGCTGGAGATGGTGCTCTCTGAGAACAAATCTTGCCTAGTCATCAGAGTGAAATAAAATAAAAACACCTCCCATCCCTTCAAGGAAAATACGGTCCATTAGTTTTTCATTTGCCAGGAGCATCAGTTTTTAATGTTTTTCCCTTTCTCTTTATCTCCTGGGAATATCAATCTGCATAGATCTATTATTAATTCCACAGCAACTAGTTCATTTTCTCAAAAATCTTTACAGTGGGTAGTAAAAGTAGATCTCCGCAGGAATTATTTAATATCCAAATTAAACTCAAGTGTCCTATGTGTAGTACTGGGTGGTTGTTGTATTTCTTTTTGGTAATGGCATTTGGTTGTTTTTTCCAAAAGCATCTTTGCCTCATCTGAAGTCACTGTTTTCTATGATAAGGCAAGTGTTTTAGGGCTGTCCAGCTTTTAAAACTTGGGAGCCTGGATGAGCATTAAAAAAAATTCTGGAACCAAAACAATTTTTGGAGGTGAAAGGATAAGGAGAAATCCTCTTGAATAGCAGCATACTATGCTATGAATGATAGTGTATTGTTGTATAAGCATTGCACAAAAGGGAGCAAGAGAGGTTTTCACTCCTGGAAGGTTCTGGAAGCTCTGTTTATGATGTTCATTCCCATCAGCCATGCCCCAGGAGCACTGGTGAACATTTTGCTGGCAAGAGCCTTACTGGAGGGCAGCATTTCCACCTGCAGTTCTCGTGGTTCTTGAAGCCCTGTCTCATTTCCAGTAAGTGTTTACCATTCACTGAAGGAGCAGAAAACCTGGCTCTACAGCTCAGCCTCCTGTGGCCTCTTCTGTGCACCTGGGTAAGCCCACACCCATCCACAGTGCTTGTGTCCCTGGGCTGTGCAGGTTGGGAAGGGGAGGGTGGTGCTGGTGTTTTCCATAGAGCCCTGACCTAGTGTGGTCTGAGCACTGTTCTGCTCAGCAGCTGTGTAGGTCACTCTGGGATCCCTCCAGGGATCCCCTCCAGGGCAGGACATGGATCTGGAATCTCTCTTTCTTCACCCTGACTCGCTCAGGCAGGGCTCTTTTCTTTGTGGTGGGACATGAGGAGTGAGGAATGGTTACTGCTTATCTTCTTTGCAGGAGATGCTTTCATTCAGAACAATGCCACAGTTTCTTGTTAGTTGGCTCAAACCAACGCATTGAACAGCAACAGCAATAATCACATGGATCATGTGCTGTATTTTGATAGTCAAGAAGATTGTCTTTTTCTTTTATCTGTCCTAACCTGGAAGAATCAGAACGTTTGCCCTTTCTATGCCAGTTAGACTCAGTCATAACTTCATAGAAGGAGGCCAGTTCCAATAAAACCTGTACAGTGACCCAATATCAACTTTTTGTAAGCAAGGAGCTTCTTTGTCTGTTACGTGGATATATTATTTGGAGTTTGTGGTGTCCCTGAAGGTCACAGTTTGAGGAGCTATAAGAAGTGATAAAAAGGTGAGGTGCACAGTTCATAGTGGCACATTAGAAGATGAGACTGATTGTTTTTTGCATGTGAAGGAACTCAAATCTTTTTATCTTAGGGGATAGAAAGCAAAGTGTGGGTCTTAAAAATTACCCCAGTCATCCATCTTTCCCCAGTGCACAGCAGGAGAAGGTAGCATATCATGTGGCTCACACCATGCTAAGGTGCTGATGTTTGTACGGTAGCTCAAATTTGGGCATGGCAGGTGCCACAACCCACAGAGTCACTGCCTGGGGATTGGCAAACCAGTTCTAAGCTCATGAGTTTACTCACGCTGTAACACATGGTGGGCATAAAGACACAGGCTTGTACTCAGGACTTAGGAGCAGCCATGGAGCTTCACATTGTTCTGTGGCGGTGGAAGAGATTATTAAAAGTCACATTTATTACACATCTTTGGCAGCTCAATGTTGGTTTTACCATTTGAGTCTCTTGTGTATTTTCAGTATCTCAAGTTAAAGTTTCTCTCCTGTAGGAAGTCACTTGGTCACACTGCTATGTGGTCTGCTGGTGCACATCTGTGACTGCTTTCTCATGGGATTCAGCTGTTACTAAAAAAAGATTTTCATTTCTGTAAAGATAAGCAGGTTTAACTTGTCTGTTAAGGATAGTGTGATTTTTATTTTTTCTTCTTTTCTGTTTTCAGCTGAGTGTTATCCATATGCATGCTTAACTGAAAGACTATATATCAAACCAGTTCCAAATGTTTTGCGGCCTAAGGAATTAAGATGAAAGTGAGTGAGATGCAGCTAGCTCTCCTGGCTGCCTCTCTCCACACTGAGGAGAGCTTTCCTGTGCCACAATAGCCTTGCTTTGCTTCAGACGCTGCCCCAGCCTGGTGAAGCTCTGCCCCGCACCAGTGCTGCTGCTATCGTGTCTGCTTTCTACTGCTCTGAGATCCCAGTCTGTGCAAGAGGCAGAGAGAAGCACATTTTCAGCTCAGGCTGATTGTATTTAATCTTTCTTTATTTTTTCTTTACTCATGAAGGAAGTAAATAGAACTAATCAGTAGGATTTACAAATGGGATTTCAGCCAGCCCTGAGGATTCATGGTCTTGAAGTCCTGTGCTTGATTATTTTACATTTATGTCATTAAAATAAGGCTACTTTAGGTTACTCTGCTAAATATTGCAGAAAAAAAGGCACTTGGACCAGCACTAAGCCAAGGATACTTAAACAGAAGGTAGCCTGGTAGCTTCCCTACTGCTGGTTGCAATTCTCCCTCACAGTCACACCAAGGAGTGGATGTGATCACTTCTGAACTCACAAAATGTATTGAAGTGGTGGCTTTTGGATGTTGGTCTTGTCCCTTCTCTCCTTGAAGGGAATGCAACCAATTTGACCAAAACAAATGAGTCAGAAGATTGCATGTGGCTTTCAAAAATGGGAAGTTCTTTTCAGATTTTTTAATGTAGCTCACATCACCTTGCTCTGAATGCTGTGTTGTTTTGGCATGGGGTTTGTTTGCACTTTTTTTGGCAGTTCAGCCTCCAAAGAAACTTCTAGTAGCAGCTCCCTGTAACCTTGGCAAGCACAGACACTGCTAAAATGAATGCAGGAGCGAGTGGACACAAAACCCGCTCAAAATACACTGAAAGTAAGTTTTGAAGAAGTTTTTTCTCCTGTTTTAGAATGCCTGTTGCTCTTTTCCTTTTTCCTGTGTGCCACGGCTCCCAAGGGCCGAGCGTCTGTAGAGGAATTGAAGGCACATCCTGGGAGCTGGCGACAGGACTGTGCCTCTGCTGAAGGCCAGCCAAGCAGCCCGCTCTGTGTGGAGGGTGGAGGTTCCACCTGCCTTCCACCATCTCCAGACTGCTGTGACAAATGCTGTTTCCCAGGGAGCAAATCTTGCTGCGTTGCCCTGGGCTCCAGAAGGCAGGCTTGGAGGAGGGAGGAAACCAAGCCAAGCTTATGGAGATGTTGGAGGATGGATGCAGGGAGATTGCACTGAGGCAAAGGAGGATGGCACCCGCTGGCACCAGCACCCCTGCCCTGCTCAGGAGATATCTACTCGTTGCTGGTGTGCACAGTTCTGCTGGGGAGCACTGTTTGCTTTTTCAGCTGGCCCTGATTTTGAGGGTTCTGCTCTGCACAGTAGGATGTCTTGCACCTCTCTGTTATCCAGTAGCTCTGTGCTGAGCCTTCTGTTCTCCATTCACTCATCTTCACAGAGGTTTATTCCTCTGATCCTGCATAGTGCCTTTTTAAATTATTGTTTGTGTTTTTAATGGGTTGAGGAGAGGTGTCATCTTATTTATATCCATGGAAACTGGAGCCACGGGTTTTGAGTCATTAAATTTATACGTAGGCAGGACTGCTGTTGCAGTCACCGCCTGCTGCATACAGGCATATGTTTTCATTTTGAGAGCCTGTGTTTATAGAAGACAGCAACTGAAATCCTGGTTTAGATTGTTCTTTACAGTCAAACTGCTGTGGTTTGAATGCTGCAAGAGTTAACTTTCAGTGGAGTACATACAGTGATATCAAGTTTCTAGCTCAAATGTAACAAACGTAGTGCCTCTGCAGGTGAAATTTTATTTCTTTTATGGCAGACAACTTAGGAGCTCACTAGAATGGGAGCACGTGTAGGAAAAACCTAATATTTAACTCAATCTCTTCTCTGAATGCTAGCAAAACCGGAACTCTGTAAGTACCTGATGTGGAATAGTCATCCTTTTTCATCACATGCCTTGCATTCCTTCACCAGGTATATATTCAAGCTCTGTGTCTGCAGTGGTGTATTTGTCTGTGCTCTGTAAATGAAATTTTGCATTCACAAGACATAGCTTCAGTTTTCCACTAGAGGCCAATGAAGCACAGGACAAGGCTGCTGCAAGGCTTTCAGGAAAAACCCCTTCTTTTTTTCCCTTCCAGACCTGTTGCTGATATCTCCATCTTGAGGATTATTTCTTCTTTTAGAAATGATTCTCCCTCTAATGAAGTGGAATTCAGTTGCTGTCTTCCTCTCAGCATTTTGTTTCCAGTACCTTCAGAAAGTTAAAGAATTGCATTTTGATTTGCTAATGCGTGTTCTTTTCATGTTTCCTAGCTGTTAACTGTGTTGCAGCCTCTATGGAATGAATGGCACATCGAAAAGGCAATGGAAACAGTGAGTGCTTGGGACTTTTAAGAGTTTCAGGAAATGGTACGTCTTGAGCTACTACATTTTACTGGGGAGCTTCCTAAATTTTGTGCTTACAAGTGACTGAGTCTATGACATCCCATTCCAGCTGAGGTGCAGGGTCCTGTCCCTACTGTGATATCATTCTGCCCAAGTGCCTTTGCCTCCTGACTCCTCAGATCATATCTCAGTCCTAAGTAGTAACACTGGTCTTTTGTGAACTTTTGAAGAGGTCCAGAACAACAAAAGTCCTGAAATGTGAAGCTGGTGGTGCCAGCTCTGGGTCACAGACAGAAGAAGCCATCTGGGATAATGTTTCTTTGCCTGGGAACCACCCCACGTTTTCTGTCTCAAGTAAGTGAAGAATAATGCTGCCTAATGTGTTGGTTAAAGCCAGAAATGTTTGCAGTAAAACAAAGGCACTGCTTGGGGCATTAGCTGGGAAGATGGTTTAGGATTTTGTTGCTGCCTGGCAGGGGTATCTTGTGGGTGGCACATATGTGTGAGTCCCTTTGGATGCCACGCTGCTGGGTCTGGTTAGAGCACTGTACTTTGGCTGCAGATCCTTAAGCTGTGAGATTTCTCGGGGGGTTTTAGGAAACCTGACTTTAGAGGGAACTGGGTTTCTCCTTTGGAAGGATATACTGCTGTAAATATGTTGCTATCCTAGGAAGCAAAACTAAGGTGGGATTGCAGCTTAGAGGGTTGCCTGAACCAGCTCTTATCATGTGGTGGCATGGCTTGATGTACACCTTTGAGCTAGGGCACACCTATGGCCTCCCCAAGATTTATCAGCATCTGCAAGCCCCTGACCCAACCTATGAGCCAGAAGGGCTCTACTTCAGCCTTTCTGTGGTTAGAGAGGAGAGGTCAAACCCAGGCAAGTGCTGCATGAGACAGGCTGTAACCCCTGAGGTGTCTCCTCCAACTTCATTCATCAGCTGTCCGCAAAGGATTTCCTAATGCGTCAGGATGGGCTGCTTTGAAGTTTATAACACAGAATAGGGTAGCTGGCTCTTCCAGAATAAATGGTGTTTGCAGTATTGCACTGTTTGCTAGGCAGGGGCCTCTGGAAACTGCCTCCAAGTTGCCAGTGGCTTCAGCGAATATTGAACACCTTACTGTCAACTGCACAAAGCTGATTTATTACTATTATTTACTCCTCATTAGCACTGATGTAACACAGCAGGGAATCGAGAGCAGCAGCAGCTTCCTGGCCGTTATCTGATGCTGCTGATGGCCATGTGTGTGTGCCGTGCTATGGTGTTATGTTTGTGCAGGACCTGAGATCAGGGGGAGGTAGCAGCTGGCAAAAATGGGGGAAAAAAGGGAAAAAAAGGGAATCTAGCTTAGCTTTATTTATCCCCTGGTGAAAGTAGTGTCAGAAACACTCATACAGTATATCACATAAATTGAAAAATAAGTAGGAAGTGAGACTGACACATCAGCTTTCAGTCTAAAAGAGTCTACAGCTGTTTTTGCAAAATGAGCAGTTTTGTGTATTACCGGTCACACATGCTGTTTAATTTTGCTTGTTTTCCTGCTGTGTATCTTCTCTTTCTCTCATAGGTGGATGTCAAATAAAGTGTCACTGGGGATCAATGTTAAATGCTCAGTACCTGTTTTAGAATAGAATTACAGAATCATTAAGTTTGGAAAAGACCTCCAAGATCGTTGATGGTCATAGACCTAGCCACCTGTCCAAGTGCACCTAGCACACCTGTCCAAGCCATAACCATCCAGGAGAATGCTGTGGGAAACAGTGTCCAAGGTTTTACTTGGAGTCCAGGTAGACAACATCCACAGCTTTTCCCTCATCCACTAATCGGGTTGCCTGGTCACAAAAGGAGATCACATTGGTCAAGCAGGACCTGCCTCTCATAACTTGTGCTGGCAGGGCCAGATCCCCTGGTTTTCTGTCTATGCTGCATGATGGCACTCAAGACAATTTCTATAAATTTCTCCAGCACTGAGGTCAGGCTGACAGACCTGTAGTTCCTGGAATCTTCCTTCTTGCCCTTCTTGTAGCTGGGTGTCTTATCTGTTCACCTCCTATCAGCTGGGTCCTCCACAATTAACCAGGATAGCAGGTAAATGATGAGAAGTGGCTTGGTGAGGCACTGTGTGTTCAGATGTACCTGAAAGATTAGGACCTTATGGTACAAGGTGCCGTGCAAACAAAAAACCCAGAATGTCTTTCTACAGTGTTCATATTCTAATTGACAAGGGGAAAATAATTATAAGTCTAATTTTCCTAGTGTTTGTACACTCCTTGAAACAGTGGAGTCACCCTTATAAACCAAATTATTATTAATAATTCTTCATTTTCTGAAGAATGGTGTTACAGGGTGACTGCTTTGCTGTAACTGAAGCACTGTAAAGCAGGTGTATAGACAAAAATGTGAGCTCCCAGTTTCTTGGTGGAGTTTCAAGACAAGCACATCTCTCTGCTGACATTTGCCACATCAGAAATGTTCAAATGAGAAGAGGGGCTTGGGGCATTTTCCTAGCTTTAATTCCAAGGTGCTATTTCCCTTGGCAAGCAACAGTACCTTCCTGCCCAGCTGTTTCACCCTCATGTAAAATGGGCGATTTGGAAACTTGCACTTTAGCAGTGGAGGAAGAGCCTTGGGTAAATATAAGTCTGACAGATGCTGAGCAGAGGCAGTGACTCTTGCATCATCTGTGATGCACAAATGGGCGATATTATTAATGCTTCTTAATATGTTAAATTTAGAGGAATATTCAGTCCTGTTTTCTTGGTGCAGGTGTTAATTTTAGAGATTGATTACGTCCAGGGAATAAGTTCCTGCTTCTTACAGCGCAGGCTGACTTTGGGTGGAGCTGGCAGCCCTCTGGCCATGCTCAGGCTCTGGCACATGGAGATGGCAGTTCTATGTTTGGCCAAGGCTGAGATGCTGGCATTGATCCTCAGCTGCCATTCAACTCAAGCCAACAACTGCATCAGGGTGCACTTCAAGCTGCTCTGACTGGGAAAAGTACTATTAGATCAGTGCACGTAGTATTTTATAGTAAGCCTTTTATCCATCCCCAATATCACAAGTCAGCGGGAAGCTTGCGAATGAGCAGGAATGTTTGATCTGGGCCTGTAATTTTGTTAACCGTTTCTCCTTATATTAATTTACATTTGGGTGATTCTGTGAGAAACTATAGCAGAATTTAATAACACTAATATTAAAAAACCAATATCAGGTCTGCATATTTCAATCTGATTAGTAGTTTTTCTCTTGATTAAATTATGCATTTTTAATGCAAGCCCTTCATTTGTCTGCAATAACATGGCACTGTAACCCTCTGTGTAAAGCGAGCACAATTCAGTGCCCTTTTTGCTCCTGCTGGTCCTGGATGCAAATTTCCTTGTTTCTCGGTAATCTTTTCTCTGTATCCATCATAGCGCTTGCCATTGCTTGCCTAGAATAAAAGGTCATTGTAAATCCTGATTACTCTTGAAAGTTGCTCACACATTTATTTCCTAGACTTGATGTATTTCATCCTCTTGCATGTCGGAAATAGATTTAATCAAAAATGAGAATTTTTCTGGGAGAAGCAGTTTATGATTGTTTTGCTTTCTGTGTTTTTTTTTTTCTCCCCATATAAAATGGTTTTGATAAATACACGCCCCCTTCCAAATTAAAACTGTTTTTCATTTTAGTTTGGACAGCTGACATTGAATAGTTATTCTTTCTCGAAATCTTTCCTTTTTTTTTTTTTTTTTTTCAGAAGATACAGACAAGAATTCATTCTTCACCTCACTGTAACATTTCAGTGATTCTCCAAAGTCAACCCCACCAACATGTGGTTAAAATGATTACTAGAGAGCTCAGGATCACATCACAGTCAATAGCTAAAGGAGTGTTGGGTTCAGTGATACCAGAATATCATGCTGCTGGGGTTATTTGACAAGTGTGTCTTGTTCCTGATGCCCACAAGATTTATTTGGTATATATTTTTTTGTATAATTTTTATGTGAGGTTGATTGCAAGTTTTGCCTTTTCCATGTAAAGAAACAAAGATGGCACCTCCATCCAGTTCACCTCGTTGTGGCTATTTCATCAAAACCTTATATTGATTTGGAGAGCTGTGAAAAAGGGACAGCTGGGGCCCCAAAACCAACCTTACCTGCTTTTTCTCTGAATTTTTAAACTGTCTTAAAAGGTTTTTCTTTAATTTTGCTACCTCCTAGGAGGCAACAGTTGCATTTGCTACTACCCTCATCTATTTTTTACTACCCTGTGCCTGCACAGGAATAAGCCAGCATGATGAGCATCAACTACCATTTTTGTTTTAAAAAACTTATAAGATAATGCTATTCTCACAATGTAGTCTGACTATAATTTTCCAAACACCAGGCAAAGTTCTGGGCTGTGCACTTAAACCTAAAGAGAGGGAGAGAAAAAAAAAGAAAAATATGTTCCACCAGAAGATTCACAGCCAGCTTTAGTGTTATAATAATTTGATATCCTTTTTACCATGGATCTGTGATTTGTTTGCTTTTCCAAGCAGGACTGTTTCCCAACCTCTTTCCCCTTATATTCTCTCATATTCATGTTTATCAGTTACACACAGAAATAAAACTGTTTTATGGTGAATACCCTCATTAATGTGCTTTAAACACTGTTGACTTTAAAATGATCCACTCCAAAGCTCCAAAGGCATTTTCGAGATTAAAAGTATCATTCCCCTTTTAGCACAAACAATGTGAAGGCACCAGGTAGAAGGCAGAGATAGGGGAAAACCATTTCCAAAGCTGAAAGGGATTCAGGAGATTTAGCTACAGCCTATCCAGCTTAAAATAAAGTTACAGCCCTGTCCTTTCCCATGGCTCACATCTCTGACAGCAAACGTCATTAAAGCCATGGAGAGAGGCATCGCTACTTGTTCTGAATTGCTGAAACTTGACGACTGAGAAAATAATGCCAACTAATGCATCCCCTCTGGGGGCCCCCTCCTTTAGTGGATTTTTTTTTCTGCCTCCATTTGGGCAGGGAATACGGTGAAGGGGAAGCTGTGCATCAGGAGGAGATGTCTCTGGGTATTGGATATACATCTTCTCAAAATTTAGACCTTGCCCTTGCTGTGAGGATTCAGGTAGTTTTCTGAAGGCACTAAGTGTCATTTAAGCTTTCAGATGTTTTAAATCAACTTCCCAAAATGTGCCAGCATGATCTCCTACCTCATTCACCTGCAATGAGCCTTAAATCTAATTCTGCACATGCATATACCTGAACTGCTTTTGCTTTCACGTTCAGTTTCCCTCTTACTAAAGAAACAAAAAGACAAATTATTCACTTAGATGTCAGACCACATTCAGGGACTTCCATACTCAGCCCAGCTTTACTGCACAGAAGTCTCCCTTCTTTTTGTGTTTGCGGAGGAACTTGGCTCGTGGTCCTTTCTGCAATCCAGAGCTCCAGGTTCCCAAAAACTCACCTCTGCTTCTCTACAGCTGGAGTTCAGCTGCCCACCAACACCATTCCATCACTCCTCAGCTTTACAGGGGAGAAGAAATATATCAAAAGCCTGATGAGTTGAGATGAGGACAGTGAGAGATCCACTCAGCAATTACCATCACAAGCAAAACAGATGTAACTTGGAGAAAAATTCAACATTACCAATCAAATCAGAGTAGGGTAATGAAAATAAAAAACTAAATGTTGGAAAACCTTCCCTCATCTTTCATCCTTCCTGGGCTTAACTTTACTCCCAGGTTTTCTACTTCCAACTGTGCAAAGGGATGGGACTGTGATCAGTTCATCACATTTTCTCTGCTGCTCCTTCCTTTAAAGGGAGAGGAGTCCTCCCACTCTTCGCTTGCTCCATTCAGAATGGGTCCCTCCTACAGGAGACCATCTTTCATGATCCTTTGGCAGCATGAGTCTTTCCCATGGGCTGGAGTTCTTCACAAACTGCTCCAGTGTGGGTCTCTTCCACAGGCTGCAGTCCCTCAGACACAGACTGCTCCAGTGTGGGCTCCCTGTGGGGTGACAAGTCCTGCCAGAAAACTTGCTCCAACTCCTCTCTCCACAGGGCCACAGCTCCTGCCAGGACCCTGCTCCAGTGTGAGCTTCCCACAGGGTCATAATCTCCTTTGTGCATCCACCTGCTTAGGCTTGCAGTCTCACCCATGGGCCTCCCACATGGGCTTCAGGGACACGGCTGCCTCACCAGGGGCTGCACCATGGGCTGATGGGGAATCTCAGCTCTGGTGCCTGGGACACTTCCTGCCCCTCTTTCTGCACTGGGTATCTGCAGGGCTCTTCTTTCTCACATATTTTTGCTCCACAGTCTGGTTGCTGTTGCTCTTCAGGTAAGTTTTGCTCCTTCTTCAATCTGTCATCCCTGAGGCGCTACTGTCACCACTGATGGGGTCAACCTTGGCCAGGAGTGGCTCTGGCTTGGAGCCGGCTGGGACAGACTCTGTCAGACATGGGGGAAGCTTCTGGCAGCTTCTCACAGAAGCCACCCCAGTAGCACACCCTCCTACTGTACCCTGCCCAACCTAACTGTGCAAACCCAATACATGCAAAAATATTTTGCTTTCAAGGGTTCCCTGCACAGGTGCTTCTGATTTTACCCCTGAGCCCGTGTAGGTGGGCTGCAGAATAATTTTTGCAAATCAAAGCTGTCCATTCCCATGGCTGCTCCCAGCTCCTGGCCCGCGGTGCCTGCCATGCATCCTCAGAGCAATAACGAAGCTGTCAGTTGCAGCCAGCCTTTGTGGATTACCCATATACATTTTGTTCCTGTAAAGCCTCTATTAAGGATGCCATTCCGTGATACATATTTAAGTCAGTATCTCGGCACCACGGTTGCCTGCGTGAAAGAAGCCGAGAAACTATTACTGTGAAATTGCCTGCAGCCCTTGAGCACAGGAGGTAGCAACTGGCTAATAGTTTCTTAGACAGCCCTGGCAGATGTGTCAGGTTGCTTCGCAACTGTGCACCTCGTGGGAGAGCAGCACGCACGAAACTCCCCCTCCAAGTGTCCCCTCCTGTAATTACTCCATAGCATCATTTCTAAAGTGTCAGCAGCAACATATGGACCAAGCACTATTTTACAGGACCAACCACAAAGGAGGAAGACTGCAATTATGTGTCTGAAGATTCTCCAGGGTAGGCATGGGTTGTTTCATGGAAGGCAAAAGAGTCTAAAAGAGGTGAGATTATGATGAGTGTGGCCATGGAAGATGAAACAGTGGATAAGATCACCTTTCACCTTGTGTAGTGCCACTGTCTTACATGACACTGCTTCCAGTCTTGCCTACAATGGGAATTCAAAAAGGGCAGCATCCATTTGGCATTTAACTCGCCAAATTGTTCACTGCATGATACATGTTGAGTGAGCAGATAAAGAAGGGTGCAAGGCCACATTACTTCGATACCAACAAAACAACCTCCTCTTCCTGAAGCTTGTAAAGAGCTCCAGGGAGTTCCCAGTCAGAGCTGAGTGCCTGGACTTTTACAGATCTAGGTTTAAGTGGAAAACTCCTGTAATTGTCTTTTAAATCCTACCCTAGAAAGAGAGAAATCTTTTTAAAGACAGTCTATCCTCTCTAACCCTGTATTAAAATAACTTCGTTGCCAAAGCCCTACATACCAATTATTGACTTAATTTATATGTTTATATTAAATGCATAATCAGATTATATATAAGCTGATTTATTCAAAGAGACAACTGAAAAAGATGAAACACATTTTGCTGGTCATATCCACATTGCAACAGCAAAAGTTATGCCAGAACCCTATAAGAAAGGTCAGCAGTCCCTGTGCTGCCATCAATAACCCCAAACCTCCCAATTTGTCATGGAGAGACTGTGATGGCTGTGCACTGGACAAGTAATTTCGGCTGCCTCCAAGGCTCCAAGAAAGTCCTACCAAAAAAACCCAAGTAAGAGTCCTTCCTTCCTTCCTTCCTTCCTTCCTTCCTTCCTTCCT